>VZZY01022475.1:0-42022 GCA_013400335.1 Eurystomus gularis
GGACTACGGGGTTCCGCTGCCGCTCGGCGCTGCCTCAGCCCCGGCACCGCAAGCGAAGGTAATCGGTGTGTGCGCTGAGAGACCGTGCGGCATCGCCTCGGAAAAGGGCGTTAAATTATCAACAAGTTACCTGCGTCGCGGGTTCCCAGTGGAAGATGTATTTTATTGCAAATGGCAGTTTTTAGAGTGCTATTTGTAGCGTTCGTTTCCCAGTCTTTTTTTTTTTTTTTTTCTGAGATTCGTTTTCCCTTTTTCTCTTGTTTCCCTGCTCTCTCTCGTAGTCTTAAAAATCGGTCTGAAATATACGGTGGGCAAAATTTGCTATTTTAGATAGGATATTAAAATCAATCATATCTCCGAACATTTCTTAAAATACAGTCTTACCGGTTTGCTTATAAAATGAAAACAAAGTCTGTTTGCATTGAATGCAGGCGAAAGATTTCCTAAACGTAAATGGGAGAAGCCTTTGTCTAAAATCTGTGCGTGTGGTCGTAAAACGAAGTGAACTTTTCGTTTCCCCGTTCCCAGATCTTCTGCCAGCATGCAACGGAGAAATAACAACGATGTCTTTCCTACAAGACGTTGTGGACATTTTACTTCAGTATGTGGCAAAAAGTTTTGACAGATCAACAAAAGTTATTGATTTCCATTACCCAAATGAGCTGCTCCAGGAGTATAACTGGGAACTGGCAGATCAGCCACAGACCTTGGAAGAAATTTTGTTGAACTGCAGAACAACTCTGAAGTATGCAATTAAAACAGGTAATGGCCGTGCTCATTTTCTACCTTACATGGTCTCATCCTTTGATAACAGGTACCATTTCCTTTTATCTTGAAACGTTAAAGACTGAGGTAGCAACTGTATTTCGTCAGTTCCAAGCAATTTCGAGCAGGGCCAGAAGCCGTTTTCCTGAGTGTTAGAATCCTCCAGCAGCCCCGTCCCTGTAGCTGTCAGCGCGGCATCGCACCGGTTTAAAATTAATGCTTCTGTGCATCGGAGTCGCCGAGCGTGCCCCTGAACAGCCTTTTCGCCACCTTCGCGACTTTCCTCCTTTCCCTTTCATCCATTTTACATGGGGTTGCCGGGGGTTCGCCCCTCACTCCCCGCAGACCGGGGGTGTCGGCGCGAAGCTCGGGGGCAGCCGGGGCCGGGGCGTCCCTGCAGGGACCAGCCCATCTCACAGCCGAAACGGCAACGAACATCCTGTGAAGGGGAGCGCTGAGCGGCCGGTTACCCGGCCTGTCCCCCGCCGAAACGATTCTGTGGTTCTACCTGCAGAACATAAAAATAGGAGAATTTGGCAGACCTCTGCACAGGAGTATTGCGGGCTTCTTTTTCTTTTTTTTTTCCCTTCAACTTTAGGCTCAAACAATGGAAACAAAGCCCGAATTAGTTTAATAGCCTTTTGTTGTTGTTGTTTTTCACTGAGGGGGACGGGGATGGATTGACTCCTGCCTGTCTGGGACCCTGAGTTAGTCGTGTCCCCCCGT
This sequence comes from Eurystomus gularis, assembly GCA_013400335.1. Classification (NCBI taxonomy): domain Eukaryota; kingdom Metazoa; phylum Chordata; class Aves; order Coraciiformes; family Coraciidae; genus Eurystomus; species Eurystomus gularis. The sequence continues at coordinate 1,492 of VZZY01022475.1, forward strand.
GGGCTTCGTGGCGTGGGGCTCACGCAGGCGTAGAGGAGCCCCCGGCCCCACACCCGGGGCCACCTTAAACGAGCCGCGGCGGGGCGGTCAAAAAGCGTAGCTACAATTACGGCTGTGATTGAGAAATGATGCGGAGTGAGGAGAGCTCTTAGTGGGAATTTGAATTGCAGAGAAATTGCTTAAAAATAAATGTATAGCAATTACTGAAAGAGACAAAAGGCTGATTTGTGAATAGAGGTTGAGGGGGAAACAAAAACCAGGTTCTGTCACCTTTTGGGAACAGAACAGACTGATCTCAGTAAAGATTGTGGGGCATCTGTGTAATCCTCCTCGTTTAGAGGTGGAAATAGCCATCTGAATGCTTTTCATGCATGAGCTGGGTGCTGACAAAACGTCTGTAAAATATCGGAATAAATAGATAAATGACGTCCACAGAACAAAGTCGATCAGTCCGGTGATCCATGTGATGTGTCTGGGTAGGGCATAGGAAACATATTTTCACAGAATGCTGTGCAACACAGGATCTTTGAATTTGGAAAATCAAAGAATCGGGCTTAAGCAATTTTCGTTAATCTTTTTTTGTTATGGTCTGTTTCACATAATGGACCTGTTTCATTTTGTGCATCCAAAGGAGACCCTTTAAAACAATGTTACCATCTCCCTCCCTGTAAATATGCGAGGCTTTCTCTTCTTGGCATTTTAAAATTTGTTTTAATGGAAGTAACATTTTCAGGGTCCGAGGACTGATGCTGGGGGGCTGTGTGAGCTGCGGCAGCGTGTCGGGTTGGGTTCGGCCGGGGGTGCAGAGCTGCCTCGCTTGGCTGCTGCAGCTCCTCAGCACCCTGGTGTGGCCGCCCCAGCCTGGGGTCTCACGAAATGCACGGGATTTACACCCGGAGCCCTTCGGCGTGTGCTTTGGAGTAAAACGCTTGAATTGCCCTCAGAGGAAGGACAATATAGTGAGGTTTCTGGCGGCGGGGGGTCTGCCCCCTCTCTCGCTGTAGGAGCCCTTCCGACACAGCCCCTCCTGGGTTGGGGGGGCGGGGGGAGGGCTGAGCTGCGTTTGATTGCAGGGGCCTGGGAAGCTGATTGGAAAATAAATTGTATTGCTTGGAATAGCCTCACAGCTGGACCCCCAAGTTCTAGCACTGATGCCCAGTTGGGATTTGAGGAGCTGGATGCCTGATTTTTCGGCCGAGGGGCAGGTGTGGGCTTGCACCCAGGTGTTGCCTGTGTGCCTCAGCTCGCTGGCATGCCCGGGTGAGCCACACACGGCTTTCTGCCCCCTTGCCAGCTACCGGCATCCACCGCCAGTGAGAGTTTTGTCCGAGGGAATAATAAAAGGCAACATCTGTAAATGCAGGGAAGGATGAAGTGTGGTTCCTGTGCAGTGCTCTCCAGGGGACTTGAAATGTGAGTGTTTAAAAACGGCTTGGAAATCCCAGGAAGGGTGCAGGGAGCTGGTGCTGGTCCAGCCTTGCTCCCCGGCAGGCCCCGATGCCAGTAGCAGGCTGTGCGCGTGGTGGGGCTGCGAGCAAGGCCAAACCCAGTGCTGCCGACCGTGCCTTTGCCTGTGCTGTCTGGCTTTGTCTCGTCCTTCTCATCGCTTCCCTGTTGAGGCTTTGGAGGCTGCATCGTTCATGCTGGAGGATGGCCATGCCTAAAAACAAGTGCAGGTGGGAGCATGTTTGAGAGGAGGGTGCATGAGGTGAACACATGTCCTTGGCAGGGAAAGCTTCTGGCTGTCCCAGTTCTTGTCTACTCTCTCTTAGTTTACCCTGGCATATGTGTAAATACGTCATGTATTGCTAAAGCAACCAGTAAGCAGTAACCTCATATTTCCACACCTCCCCTCCCCACACCCTGTCATTCTCTTTTCCAGTCACCTCTTTGTTTGGTGGCAACCATGACAAAGGATATGCATCTCAGAGAGACAGCACTTGGGTAGTGATTTGTGAGCATCTATCACAAACTCTTCTTACCTGGCCAGTAAAGCCTGTATTTTAAGCAAAGCCACAATTTTCCATGGCCATCTAGCCGAGGGAAGGGAGCTCGCTCACATATGAGGGTGTCACACAGATGGACAAACCCTTGCCTCTGAGGTTGGGGTCACATTGGGGTGTTACGTTCTCTGCCGCTGCACGTTAAAGCCATGCTGCAGAATGGAAGGGCACTGGGTGGAGGGGCTATGTTACAGGTGTAGGTGCTGGGGCTGCAGCAGCAGCAGCTCCTGCTATTCCTGTGCTAAATTCTCTGTAGGAGCACAATGCAGCTTTCCCACCTCCCTTGCTCCAGGGTACCATTGCCCCGACCCCAGTGTGCAGCCAGCCCTGGTCCTATGGCGGTTCCCAACGCAGGAGGTGTGCTGTGATGTTTCCTTGAAGAAACAAGCAGTGACAACAGTGATGTTGCCTGGGGCTGGGAACAGGGCTGACAAAGAGCCACTGAGACACTGCAGCTGCAAATACGAATTCTGCTGTTCTTCAGCTGATTTTCACTATGGATTTCTTTCCAAAGCAAGATTTTTTCTGGCCTCTTTGAGCTTTCCTGTGGCCCAGAGTCACCAAAAGCTTTCAGATCCTAGTTTTATGTTGCTTTCTGGCAACACAAAATTTGGGAAGACACTTGGAGCCTGGCTGTGACATTGAACTTGAACTATAAATACCAAAATATCTCTCAAAATCCTGTCATCAGGGTGGATGCAGTCATCTGCAGGCAGAGCCTGTTGTGTGGGATCGCCATGGCTTTGGCAGTGGTAGCAGGGTGCACCATGTGCCCCAGGCCCACCTACCCTACTCAAGAGCCTGCAGGGCAGGGGTTGGATCCTATTCATCCTGCTGGATCTCAGCAGTGTCCCTCAGTGCTGAAGAGGCTTGGCTGCCTGTCCTGGGCAGCGTGGACCAGGGGGAGGTGTTAGTTCCTATCTTTGATGGGGAGGACTCAGTGCAAAATGCAGTCAGGCTGGATGGCAGTGGCACGGTGCTCGTCTCAAGTTAAGAGTGCAGGGAGCTGGATTTTGCATCTGTGTGCCCCCCACCCAGCCCTTATCCCATGCTCTAGTCTGCCTGCACAGCCTGATTACTCTGCCTTTGCTGCATGGGGGGAGCTGGGTAGCAATTCCCCGTGCTGTTCTGCCAGCCGTGTGTCTGTGCCTGATAAGAGGCCACCAGAGACCAAAGATAAGTTTTGTCTTGGTGCTGGTTCTGTATTTCCTCAGCCATCTTGCTCTCTCTTTTGTTTTCTGTGATGGCAATAAAAGTACATCGTCTGTGGGCCAGGGCAGGTGTTTTCCAAGCAGAGGCTGCCTTCCTTTTAGTTGGACAGCATTTAAGTAATTGTAAACCATGTGTAAATTGTACCACTAATTATGTAACTTAACAGGGGCTTGTGGGGAGCAACTAGTAAAAATGTAGTTTTAATGGTTCCCCGGTTTAATGACTCTAAGCATGTTTTAAAAAAAATCTCTAGCAGGATTTTATTAAAAAAAATCAGAAGCCAATTAGATTAACCAGGTAAATGGACTGTGAGCTCATTGAGTATATTCTTGTGCATCATTCTGCTGGGGCAGCAGTGCTGGTTTTCATGAGGTTTGCTTAAAATCACAATTGCGAGCAGCCAGGCTATTTGTAATTGCACCGTGACAGGGAAGAAATGACAAGGACCGCCACCTTCCCTGCCATCTTTGTACAATCATCAGCCATTGAGTCATGTGCAAAGCAGCCACCAAAATGTTCCATTTTCTTATTTCGCCCTGTCTATTATAATCATTAGCCATTCATCACTGATGTTATATGTACTGGCAAGCTCTTCAGATGGTGTCTCGTGCATGCCTTTCAAACCTAGCCAGGCAAAACCACATCCAGTGACAACATGTGACACACTAACGGGAGCAAACAGCTATTTTTGTGAGGCAGCGATGTGCTAATTTTCAAGGCATATTGAGAGGATAATAGGGAATGTTGGAATTCATTATTCTGCGTTCAGACTAATTACTCTGATTCTACTGAGTTTGGAATGAGAAAGAAATGCTGCCTTTTCCAAGAAATGTATTTATTGCTGTTTGCTTTGTTTCGTACCTTGAAAGCACTTCCTTCTCTATAGAAATCCGGAGGTAAATATACTGTTTAGCACTGAATATTTTCATTCAGAGTCATCAGCCTTTTGATAACATTTTCCATCTTATGCAGGGCACCCTAGATATTTTAATCAACTTTCAACTGGATTGGACATGGTTGGATTGGCAGCAGACTGGCTGACATCAGCAGCAAATACTAATATGTAAGTAGCAGATTTTTTCCCATAATATTTCCCATAAAATTTAATGTAATTTTACAGTTAGACTCTGAGATATTAGCTGCTGTAGCTGAATGAAAGAAAGAATACTTTTTATGTTAAGATTGCTGGAAAAACAGTTGTCTGCTTTTTAAATGGTTGCTACAGCTATTTACATGAAGACATTCAACATTGTCCTGTAGGCTGTCTTCTATGAAATTTCATCATACTAATAAGATGTTGATTTTGTTAACCCCTGCAAAAAATATATACAGACAAAATATGTTAGCATTTTCCGTGCATAAATATGTAAAATGAAGAGTGTGCTAAGTGAACCATTGCATTCACGTAGAGGGGTTATGTACAGTCCATACTCAGAGCAGTTAGATCCATTGCTTTCTATAAGAAAGAGATGCAGAATTTAAAATGTGGGGATTTTTTCACTTTGGGACTAGGAAGCATTTTTGTGCACTTGCTTAGCTTCATGCCCTATATTGTCGTCATGAATAGGTCTGCGGATATGTGTAATTTTAGGTGTGCACACGGGTTTTTGCAAAGCAAAGGTCTGGCTCTGCCCGGCAGCTCTTGAATATAGGGCAAAGCCTTGAGCCTGGAAGAGGTGGGCACGATTTGTTTCACTGAAATGGGTGGAAATGGAGTCTCAAGCACTCTCAACATTTCTCCTAGTCACTTGACATCAGATCAGAAGGAAGATTATCAAAAGTTCTATAAAACAGAGTTCTCCCCCATGAAAGACAGAGTATGCTGTGGCTATAATGTAATGTAATATTGGAAAAAGATGTGTTAGTGTTGTAAAAGATGACATTAAATATGGACATTACTACATTTCAGGTTCACCTATGAAATTGCTCCAGTGTTTGTACTTTTGGAATATGTCACACTAAGGAAAATGAGAGAGATGATTGGCTGGCCAGGGGGCTGTGGCGATGGGATATTTTCACCTGGTACTTGACATTTCAAGCTTTCTTTATTTTTCATACTATGCTATATGACATCTCCTGTAGTTAAAGATTAAACATAATTAAATATGCATGTAAGAGAAGACACTTGTTAATAACCACCAGTGGCCTCTTTGAGATAAAGTATTGCATGTTTATGAATTTCAGGGATGTGATTATGAGGGTCTGTTGGAGCAAATTGCACCGCATTATGAGCAGCTGTAATGGCACATGGGAAACATAATCAGAAGAGACATTTGCCTTGCAGTTTTGCTTTGTCCACACTTTTTATGGATTACGTGAAATAGAAAGACTGTTTTATTAACAATGGAGGGAAGAAACACTACAATGCTCTCCATCACCACAGGGGAAACTGAAGCCAAGAGGGAAAGATGTAGCATCCCTTTAAATAATTTTAGTGGTGTTGGTAAGATCCTGCCAGCATTACAGTATGTGGTTAGCTTTCCGTGTGTGAGCTAGCCTGCTGAGCTCAGTGGGGGTACTTGGGTGGCTAGTTAAATCTGAGTCCTTAAAAGCTCAGAAACCTAGTTCCTTCAGGGCAAGTCAATTGGCAAATAGGAGTGTGATCAACTGTAGAGAAATCGTTGACTCTGACGAACGCTCCATTGTTAAGACTTTTTTTTTGCTTTTGATCATTCCACTTTGTCTTTTGATTTATACTCTTAGTTACTTTCTCTCTTACTCTGGAATTTCTTTGCTAAAAAATTTGGCCTATCTCACAAAATTGCAAATAATTGACATTAGGCATAGCATCTTGGCTTGTCAAAAGAGAACAGGCTGATAGGTGGTGGGGAAGGAGCCATTCTGGAAGGAAAGTTCATTGACCTGATGGAGAGAGATAAAGAGTATTCAGACTATGGAGGAAAAGGAAAGGCCTCACTGATAACAGCCTAGGATGTTCAGCTGTCCGAGAGCAGGAAGGTTAAAGTTCATGCAGTGCAGAAGATCAGGCAAGATTCATCTTCAGCTTCTCACATCTGAATGCACAAGTGAGAAGTAGGGCAGGAGTTTTGTCCTGGGTCTTTCCACAGAGGTGGAGAAAAAGATGAGAACAATTTACATTGCTTCTTGTTGAGTCTTTATTATAAAAAGCCCTCAGAGCAAAATCTCTGACAGCTTTTATTGTAGTGCTTAGGGGTCCTGACTAAAACTATGGCCTCCATCACAAAGGGCAGCATCTAAACATGTATCACAAGCCCAGGACTTAAGCAAGAGTTTTTGGAAACTGGGGAGTGGTTGGTTACTGTCCCATCCCTGGCCTGACTCAGTACAGCTGGTCTTCAGTTCCTCACCTTGCAGGCTTGAGCTGCAATAGCCCTGACAGGCTGGTCAGGGACCTCAGAGGGAAGAGAAGAGCAGTAGCAGTGCTGCTCAGGCAGACCTGATGGGCAGAGGCTGGGCACGGGCAGCAGGCAGGGATGAAAGGTTCAGCACGTACACCAGGTCTGCTCAAGTCTGGCAAATTGTGCTTGAGACAGTGTGAGTCAGGAAAGATGAATGCCGCAGGAGGAACTGCCATGCCTCCTGGATCTGCAAGAGGTCCATGCCTGACCTGGGGTGCCAGGGTGTTGCTAGTATGGCAGATGCAGGAGCTCCCTTCATCCAGCTGAACCCTGTGAGGGGACAGGCTCTCTGGCAGGTGCTGTGTTGCCCATTTGCAGCGCTGCCTGCTCTCATCCTTTCTTTCTCTGCAATTTCTGGTTTGTGCAAAGTCTATCTTTCCTAATCACTCTCTTAAGGCAGCAATACCCAGTGTGTGGGTTCTGCTTTTTTAGGCAGTAATCAAAATAATCTTTGTGCTGTCTCCTCATTTCAAACTGTCATGGCTTCAGCGGAGGACCTTACCATTGAGAGGAAAATGTTCTCATTCTGCATCCTCTGGAATGAAATATACTGTATCAATACATGCAAAGCATAAAGGCCTGATTAGGTTCTCCAAATTCTGTAGGTGTGTTTTGTTGCTTGCAATTAACTGTGGGTGTAAACACAGCTGCAGAATTAAAAGCAGAATGTGGGCTTATTAATAAGCGTAAGGTTAAATGGCTAGGTAATAAATACTAATAGGAAAGCCTGATATTGAAGAAACTTAACATTTCAGTCTTGATTTTTTTGACACTGAGCCAATGACTTTGGACAAGAAAGGCCAAATTTTTTCAACTTGGTCGCCTTAGTTTGGTCACCTAAATCATCAACAGCAGCCATTACATGACATACACATTTTTTAGGGACAGGTACCTGAGCATTTCCTTTTAATCTCTCAATTTCTTATTTTGTCGTTTGTGAAAAGAGATGTAGAAATATGTTCATACCTCTCAGGATATGAAAGGGGAAGAAAAAGCCTGATCTGTACTTACCCCCATGCTAGCAATGCCATCCCTCTGTGGCATTTTCCCTTGGATTCACAGGAGGGACAGAGAGGTCAGGGAAAGCCCAGAGCAAGGGACGCCTCACTGCACGAGCAGAGCTAGGACACTGATTAGAAATGAAAGGCACGGTTTCTGTGGGTTGTGGAACAAGATATATATCTCCAGTGAGCTAAATAGAAATCTTACAAAAGTCAAAACTACATTAAATTTGCCAGTACCTATACCCTGCTGATGTAACATGGTGTAACATCACAGCTTTCAGCAGAGCTACCTTGATCTTAAAGCATGGATCTTACCTCACTTTGGCTGTTCAAGCACTCAGTGTCTCCCCTGGGCTAGTTAGAGCAGCTTTCACATATTCAATGGAGTGGGGTGGGAGCACCCACAGGGCAAGTCATCCCCCCAGCTGCAGAGAGCTACCTTAGAATGAGTGGAACCATCTCCTGGTATTGGATGTCTTGTGCTCTTCACTCCATTTTTAGATGCATGAAAGTTGTGTTAGTTGAACTCTACCTCAGCTGCACTCTGCTCTGTTCATTTAAAAACCTAAACCCATGACCAGTATACACCTTTGCTTTATATAAATGTATGCGCATAAACATCAATATGTAATCAATCTACATATATGTATGGCAGGATAAAACGGATGGATTTTATGCGTACCTGTCTGTGTACATGAGTTTGCATGCATACGCATATGTAAAAGTACTTGGGTTCTGCCTCATGTTCTGCATTATATTCCCATAGTGCTCATGCAGCCTTAATGTATAATCAAACACTGTTCCACTGTAGACACAGAGGGGCTCAGTTTGTAAAAAATCTCAAAAAGGAAAAATGAAGTGCTTGTTCTTAATTTATGCATTGACAATTGAAATATGGGAACAGAATACTGCAGAGTTGTCATCCGATACCCATCCTGAAGTGAGTAAAATATCCATCTTGAAATGGGTATTTTAAGTTCATGTATGCCAGCGATTTTAAGGCTAGTGTTAGGGACATCTAACATGTTCCCCTTGCTCTCATCAGAGGACAAATACAAATAAAAACATTTGTTAGAATGACCCTTTTTTCTTTCTATCTCCCCACACCCTCCAGTTATCCAGAAGAAAGTGTCTGTTGGGGACTCGCTGTGTGGGTTTCCTTAGTCGGGGCATTAATTGCCATCGTGATTTGGGAGAGTAGAGCACAGATCAGGTTGCACTTGGTAGCCCCTTAGGAAGTTGCCTTGTGGTGGTGTCTGCCTGGGAGTTGGAACAGAGGGGGGATTTTGCATTGATGGCATATGGAAAAATAAGATTGGGGATTAAAGGAGAAATGGTAGCAAAAATGAGGATGAAGGGAAGCCCAAATCATTTTTTGCAGTGATACTTTTTGCATAAATTGTTATTTGGGTGTAGTAAATCCTATTATTATCCAGCCCAGCTGTGAGAAGCATCAGGAAGAAGAATCCCTGTTTCTGCCATGAAGCAGAAACACTAACATTAGAGTCAGAAAAACTGTAGCAGGATTTGTCGTTTGTTCTGCAATGGTATTACAATGCATAGAAAAAGTAACAGTATATTACTGTGGACTCCAGGTGGTGCCATATCTAACATGTATGCTATGTTGATTGCACGTTTCAAGATGTTCCCAGAAGTTAAAGAAAAAGGAATGGCAGCTATTCCCAGGCTGGTTGCCTTCACATCCGAACATGTATGTGTTTCTGCATTTTCCTATCTGTTACATCTGCTTGTATGAATTTATGATGAAGAAAATAACTGAATGGGAATTTGTAACCAGCTGTCTTCATTTCTGTTGTTCCTTCACTGGGAATAAAAAAAAATGGGAATGGACTAGCTTTTTGTTATATAGAGGGATGAGCTGTATGGTTATCTGTGGCTGAAACCCAGGGAAAGCAGGCTCTGCAAACCACTGCCATTTTTTTCTCTCACTTGTGCCTGTATAAATGTTGATGTGAATGGTAAGGACCACATCAAATGATAAGAGCTCATCATCGGGCTTCAGCACTTTCTGCCAGGAATGTCTTTTGTTCAGGTCACTCTAGGGGAACAGAAAATCACTTTGAGTCAAATTGTTTCTAGCTGAAACCACTCCTGTGGTTAGTTAATGAGAGGGTGATAACATACATGAAGATAGTAGTATGTAAATGCGGCATGTGGGCAGCAGAGCAGCTGTGGTATGTGGTGGGGAGCTGGGCTTTACTGTGGGTTTCTGCCTGTGAGCAAAAGCTTCAGCACATGAGGGTTCAGCACAGTAACTGATGGGATCTGACAGTGCAAGAGGTGAGAAGAGTGGGCACAGGAGAAGTCAGAGTGGTCTTTGTGGAAGAAACAAGAGTTTTTTGCTCTTTGAACAACCCTACAGAAGTCATATTTCTGTCTGTACTTGGTGGGGTTATTTTGGCTTTGTGGCCATTTAAAACTCCTTGCAGCTTATAGTGGAGAATGCATGTGCAGGAGGAAGGGGAAGGGTTATACTCAGGAGAGGCTGTGAGCTCTCTTCGGGCTTCATGGTCCCCTTCTAAATTTTTCTCCAGCTATGTGGGCTGGGCCAGAAAGGACTCTTTCATGGCTGAGGGTCAGAAGGATACTGTCTGTGTTAGGTAATAGCATCCTCCTGGCTGCCCTTTTTGAGTTGCCAGAAAACATGTTTCCATTCTGTGCAAGTGTGAAGAGCAAAGTGTCCTAAAAAAGAATCAGAAATGTCTAGGAGGGAATCCCTCTGAGTTTGCCTTTCATGGCGATAAGATGAGATGTGACACACAACTGTGGGCTCCACGTTGCAGAAAAATTGTCCCCAAAGCAGTCAAAGAGAAGGATAACCTACAAATGAGTAGCAACTCTCCAAAGTTGGCTGTACAGCTAGAGATATATTATTCATATGGAAGTTACAGACCTAATAAGTCTTGCAAATAAGGTTCAGCATGATTATTTAAAATAACAAAACCCTATTAATCATTAGAGAATTTCATTGTATTCATAACGATGGAATGTTAAACAATGAACCAAATTTTGCTATCAGTCTCAAAATAAGGAAACGAGCTTTAATAATTGTGTTTTCATGCCAGAGAAGCAGCAGTTCTTGTAGCAAGTTAAACATTCCAAAATCAGATATATGAGAGAATCCATAGAACAGCATCTGAAATTCATTACATTTTCAAAGTATATTGAAACTGCAGTTTTGTCCTTTCCTCAATCAAGTTTTCTATAAAATATGTAATGGCATATTTTTATAACATATGTAATCTTCTAGGGAAGTTAAGAAACCATACTACCTGAAAATAGGACCTTTTAAACCTTAATTGCCCAAAGGATATGGAATCAGAGTTTAACCCTTAGCATAGCAGAGGCCTAGAAGTACAATCCCTTTTTACATAGGAAATGTCGTGCAGAACCTGAATAGACACTAAGACATGAGAATGTCATTTGTCTCATTTATCACGTCATGCTGGTCTTCTGCTTACTTTCAGACTCCTCAGCCTGATTCTAATTTCTCTCTGCCACAGCTGGATGCTCTTAGAAGATGTTGGCCATGGAACAAGCAGACTATAAGCAGGATACTATCATTTCCCCGTGCTCTGCACATGCAGCATGATAGTAAACAAAACTTAAAGTTACTGTATGTCATTAGAAACTTTGAGATTTTTGTCTCAAAATTTTCAATGAGAAGCAAAGATTCCAAAATCAGCAATTCTCATACAAGAATTTCAACATCACAGACCAGACTGTCTTTTCATTTCTACCATTCTAGAGCTTCCATTACTATAAATGAATGAAGTTACACCACAGTTGCAGCCAGTATTACTGTAATCAGAATCTGGCCTCAGTCTGATGCCATGATAGGTTCAGCTGCCAGTCAGGGAGAGAGGAAGGGAGCAGTACATCAGAGCTTCTAAGTAGTTCCCTTCCTAATTTAGGAGTGCATTGTGTTCCTAAATTAGTAGCCTCAGTCTCTGCACAACCAGTAGAGAGAAACACCTCTGGCGAGAAACTCAGACCATCCAAATTAGGAACCTAAATATTCCTTAATTTAGATGTTCTAACCTTTGGGAGTGGTTCACCTACTTCTGTACATTGACCATACAAAGCGATCAGCCTCCTGACATACGCAACCTACATTAGGTGCCTGAAATAGATTATGTGACTATTCCAGCCATGCGTGTTCCCAGTAAGCAGATCTTCCCCAAGCTGTTCAGTAGACCTGTGGCTTATCTTTCACTCTGCTTCTGTTTATTATTTCTGTTTCATCAGTGACAGTGAAGTACACTATAACTGTCTGGGTCAGTCTTGGCCCAGATATAGTTTTACCGAGATGCACTTGTGCTGAGGACTTAATTCAGTCCTCTTCGTTCATCAGTGTATCATGAGTGGTTCTTTCGTCTGCACTGGTGCAGGAGCAGAGTGTTGTCCTTCAGAGCAGCTGTTCTGGGCTACACATGACGCAGGAGAGCTTGACTGAGAGGGGTAAAAGTGATGGATGCCAGTTGTAAAAACCTATTTTAGTCTATGGTTTCAAACACAATGAAAAATATAAGATGAAGGCGTCCTCCTCTGTCCCAGCATATCAGCTTTAGGTTGCTGTGAGTGTTCAGTGGAGCACATCCTTTATTCAGTGTGGAGAGACCAGCTGAAAGGGAGAGCTGCCTTCTCAGAATATTTCAGTTGACCCATTTGTCTATAAGCAAGTCCTCTTGAATTTTAATCTGTGGTGATTTTGACCTGGCCAACTAGAACTCTCCTAAGCAGCATCCAACAGTAGCTGAGAATAGTACAGAGCAATGATTCATCTCTAGCAGGCAAAAAGAACAAAGTCATCTTACCCTAAGGAAGAAAAGGGTGCAGAGGGGAAAAGTTTAGCTATAGAGAGCTAGTTGGGTTTAAGTTACAAAACAGCCCCTGGCCTTTTTATTGGTGGTATAAAAATAGCTTAAGAGACTCGCAGCTTTTCCATGGGCTTGTTTAATTGGGTACTGTGCAGACTCAATCCACAATTCAGAGAATGAACAAAAAACTGCACATAATTGGAAAGACATAGAAATTTCCTTATCTCCTCTGTTCTCCCACCCAGGGAGACTGTGCTCATGTGGTCTACAACAGCTTTCCACATTTCTCACTCCTCTAGCTACCCCCTAAGGAGGAACACCTTGTCAGGTGCCCCCCAAGGAAATAGCAATACAACTTCTGTGGTTGTTTTCCCAGAGAGACAGAGAGAGCCTCTTCACCCAGTTAGAGATGCAGGGAGACACAGAGAGGTTCTCTCTGCCTCTGGCATCTCCCCATCTGCACTGCTCTTGGGGTGAACTAGCTCCTGCCCGAGGCTTCACTGGAGTGCAGCTCTGGCATGCACTGACTGTGAAAGGAGGATGTTGGGTGCTCAGTTATAAGGTGTCAGTGTTGTAGACAGCCAGACACACTGAGAGGGACCTCATCCTTCGGGGGAGCACTCAGAGTGCCTGTGAGAGGTGGCTTGTCTGTGGTGGTAGGGAAGCACCCTCTCAGCAATGATGCATGCAGCATCCACACAGCAACTAGATCGAAGGAGGAACTTAGCAATAAATCACCACTTCAGCTTCCTGCATGCTGGTTTCCCCTCGTGGACAAGCCCCATTACTTGCAGGGACTACGGCAAACTCCACCGATAGCTGTGGGAGAAGAGTGGCTTTGGCAAAGTTTTTGTCTGAACAGTTCCTGAAACCTCATATGGAGGTTCTTTGCACTGAGGCAGAACTTAAGAAGTGACTTCCCTCTCGAAGCAGATGGCTCAATAGACTTCCATTTCACACAGCCCACAGAAGATTTTGGCTTGGTTTCTGTGTAGAGTGAAAAGCTGATCTCTAGTCCACGACTTCCATGGCACATTGCGTTGCCCTCTGGCCAGGTAACTTAGGAGACAATCTGCAGGACTGCCAATTGCAAGAAGCAGTCCAAGGCGTGACCTGTGTGGTGGGGTTTCCAGTGAAAGATTTGAGGAGCCTGGAGACCATGTTTTCCATTTGGTAGCATAAATTACAAAGCCTTAAGTTATACTTCTGAGCATACAGAGTAAGTAGGGAGTGGTTTTACTTCCACTTAAAGAAAATGAAAATAAAACTCATGTATTCATACATTCTTTCTTTGCATTATCTAATGCATAATAACTAGAAAAGTATTTTTTGGTGGTATTTGAAGCCGGGGGAGACAGTGAAAATTTGGTCTTATTCAAGGGTAACTTAATTCAAGTAACACCATCCAAATCAAAGTAAAACCATTTTCCATAAAAACAGTGCTCTAGGGCAACCTATCACGAAGGATACATTTGTCACTTGGGTCTAATCCTTCATCTGCTCAGTATCTCATGACTTTTACACTGCAGGATCCTCCTGAACTAAGTGCAACGTTTCTTATCCACAGATAATGCTGTGAAACTATCTACACTGGAAATAAACAAGTGAGTCTTACTGGATTAGAAGAGCAGTATGAAGTTACATATTTCAAAAATGCAAAAGGTGGACATATTAGTACATTGTGCAGAAACATTAATCTGTTCATCTCCTGACATTAACAAATAACTTTAAAAACTGAATAGCAGTAGCTAAAGCAAACAATAGCAAACATATATGTAATTACAGTGTATTTAAAAATGTGGTGGGACACTGTATACTGGTTTTGTAGATAATTGAAGGAAAAGCTATATCTTACTATTAGTTGTTAAAGATAGGATGCATGTCACTTAATTACCTGAAGTGTAAATATTTAATCTGAGTTAGTCTATACACTTCTTATAGCAAATAAAAAGAAAGCAAGATCTGCAGAAGACAACTCATCCTAGTTTAAAATGGATGCCAAAGCCTCAGGGATGAGGTGCCTTCTCGAGGTACTTCTTCTTCTCCACTATTGAGGAAGCCAAAACTGTAAGCCTAGACCAACCACAAATTTTTAGATTATTAAATTTCAGAGAGAAGTAACCCAGTCTGCACATCCGGGGATCTCACATTGCTTAAAGCCCAAGAGAGTGGAATAGAAAGCATGTTCACCTCCTTTGCTGGCATGTGGCTGATGGGGTGAGGCTGGGGGGTCCAGGTCTGCTGGGCACCAGGCTGCCAACGGCCAAAGCTGCAGATCTTGGAGAGGATTTGACTGCTGGATGTCTCAGCCTGCTCAGCATTTAGGAACTTGCACCTGATGAGCTCCCTCCACAAAGCTTGTGCCACTCCAGATTTATGTGAGCAGGGAGAAACTGCAATTTGAAAAACCAGCCATGGCCTCTGAGGCTCATAGCATTAGGATGGTTCTTCCTGACAGCTTCAAGCATGCCAGCTTATAAGCGAGTTGTTTAGCAAGCTATAAAAATAGAATCATTTGTATATTGAAGCACTGTTCGCTTAAGATAATGCCATACTTTTCAGGATCATAACATTTTTAATTATTCTAATTCTTCCTTTTTTTCTAAAAGGTCTATTCATTATTGCACCTGTAATAAATTTACACTGTGTTTTTACCTTACAAAGCTAACTATGAAAAAATGACTATCAGGCAAACAAACCCCTTCCTAATAACATTTGATATTATAGACAAAGGAAAAATTACCCTGGCTCAAAATCATCAAATTTTTTCCTGACCAGTAATGTGCTTTGTCACCAATATTGGCTAATACTCTATACCTACTCCTTCACCACCAAATTTTAAACAGATTTCTTTTCAGAGAGAAATTTAGTTTCCTTTCTATTGGGGTTGTATTTGTAGTCCTCCATGCACCCTTTTGCAGTGCAGAAAAAGAGGGAGGGAGGGAGAAAGCCACAGTGACAGCCTACTCCCTCCTGCATGTCCTCCTGTCTCTGGCAAGCACCGGACAGTGGTGGAACTCTGAACCAGCCAGATTCTCCTAGCCTATTTTTTCCTTTAGGACTGCCATCAGGCAGCCTGCACCTGTCCTCCTCTTTTAACTCTGATTCTTCCACCGTAAGACTTCAGATCTGTGAACTCCTGTGTAACTGTGTCATGAAAGATGGTGTTCAAGTTACTTCCTTGCTACAGTCTGTAGCCCCAAAGGAATAATGTCCTTCTTCCCCACTAGCCAAGATGAATCCATCAGTAGTTGTGTCTAATAAGGCTTATTTCTTCAATCTTTCCTTCTCTCTTTCCTTTTCTCCTTTTTGACCTTTATATTTTTTCTATGTTTACCTTTATATTACACAGGCAACCAAATTTTTAGCTTCATCCCAGAAATACTAAAACAAAGTTTAATATTCATAATCATTGGGAAATTTTTCTTTGCTCTGAAAACTACATTTTTTTCCATTTTCGCTTCATACTGACTCTTTTAGAGCCTCTCGGGCAGTTGGAGTAATTCCTCTCATGTTACCCTGAGACACAGAAACATAACAGCAGTCATGTATCTGTGACTGTATACACAGATTGAGCAATTTCATATTCAAAGATTGTTTAGAAATTGTAATTGCATTTGCCCTTCTGTGCCTAGACTTCTGTATTTCTTCCCAATTTATCCCTAAACCTGTTTTCATTCCTGACCACTGAATTCCCTTTGGTCTATAAAAAGTCTTTAGGCAACCAAGCTATCAGCATTATATTAATCTTTTTTTTCCCAGTGATCTTTTAGCAGTGCCATGAGACTTCTCAATGAGGCAGCAGAGCTTGGCCATATTCCAGTGGATGCCTTTGAGCGCATGGACTTAATTTTCTTCCTCATAGTAAACCATTCAAATCTGTGTTTTCTTTTTAAGGCACTTTGAATATTTCAGTTTTCTATTAGAAAAACAAATTGCAATGGTACTATTTTAACTAGTATGAAATAAGGAGCAAAATTAATCAATGTAATGTCATTGACACAAAACCCAGTGAAATATATCTGTGACTCTTCACTCCCTCATCTCTACCTGTATTTATATATTACATTACCCAGTATGTGCACATCAGTTTGTGTAATACATGAATAAAAAGCAGATTAAATATTTTAAGGTATATAAATTCAACTCTAGCTTCACATAGCATATCGATGAACTGCCATTATGCTGGCCGTATTCTCTCTCTATTTCAGTTTTTGCAAAGTTCAAAGGTATCTTCTTAATCTTGGGCATTTTTAATAAGCCTCCTCATGGTCTCTCCTCCTCCTTATTCTCATAAAGTTGCACTGCTGTACCATGGGGTTTGGGGAGACCTGCCAGGCTGGGAAGAGACTTCAGTATCTTCCACGTACAGAGGTTTGTGGATTGATCATAGTCCAAGCCTTAATCTACAGTGCATTTGTACTTGGGAAAAGTCCACTGACTTTAGTGAAGCTGATGAAACTCATGGAAATGTGTTCATTCAAAAATTTGACTTCATGAAATAAAAGACACGCCATGAAAACATCAGTGCAATGGCTGAGCAGGCCTGTAATGTTCAACATATAAATACTTCCGAGCACCTTGTGACTCCAACTAGAAAAACAACAAGGCAAACTCCATGTCTAACGTGAGCATACCACTAACCTGGGGTTTTAATAGTTTAATAATCTGTAGTTAAAATTACTTTGGACAATATTGTTACAGCTGAGTTTGAGTTAACACAAAATCAGATTCTCAGTGGTATAATTTGGTATGAAACTATTCCATTATCATAATCACTAGGATTTAAATTAGAATTATAAACCAGCACTGACTCCAGAGTTAAGTCCTTATGAGCTAGAGAAAATTAGGCTCACTTGCACTCCAATATATAACTTCCACATTCTATTCTGCACATACAGAGTTTACTAATAGCTCAGTTCTGATTGCTCTGTAGTAGCTCTATTTGTTAATAAGAGTTATTGCTAGCTTTCACTGGCATGAGATCACAATTAGGCTTCCTATCTTAGTTTCTCTGAGTATATTATTTGGCCAGAAGTTATACAGCAGAAGCACATCACTCTAGATGCCACAAACTAAACGGATGCTTTAGGGGAGAATTTTTTGTTTCAATAAATCAGGTTCATAGCTGAATCCATACAAGCAATGGAAGTTGCAGATATGCATCAGGGACAGAATTTGGGTCCATCATCAGCCACAATTGTGTATTTAATACTCCAGGAGTAAATCCAGATTAGAGTGATTGCTGTTTCTGTAGAGACCTGATCGGAAGCCCCAAATTACAGTGATCAGTTTCCAAAAAGGCTATGAGTAGAATTACTGCCTGCATGGGACTACTTGCTGAAGGGCTTGCAAGAGTGTAGTGTTCTATATTGAGTTAGATAAGAAAATAATAAGAAATAATAATTAAAATAATAAATAACAATAAATTTATTTTTTCAGAGTCACTTTTCTGTGAAGAAAGGAGCTGCAGCCTTGGGTATTGGTACAGATAGTGTGATTTTGATTAGATGTGATGAAAGGTAAGTAAAGATGCCAAATACAGCTCTTTTTATCAATACGTAAAAGAGGATCATCAGGTGCTCAGCTCAGAGAGAGCATATAGGATGCAGTCGGCAGTTGGTGTAATTCATCGTAGCACTGTCATCTTCAGCAACCTTGCGCTGATTTATCCCACTTGAACTGGCTCTGTCAGTTGCTTCTTTACAAGTCAGTTTTTGGACCTCATAAAAAATTTTTAAAGTCCTCTTCCTCAGAGATTTCTGATACTTCTTTTTCTGAAACAAAATATTAAACTAACAATCATTCTTTACACATTTCACTAAGAAACCAGCAAGAAGCTTGTTTTCATCAAAATTGAGCATTTAGAGAGCCTCACATTTTGATCCATTAAAATGAGCTGAATGTACCTTTTATAGGAACAAAGTATTGAGGAGCATCTGCTAATGTAATTCTATTACTTCATGCCCTCACCATCTTTCTCAGCTGGACTACGTTTCCTGCAGTGCACTTGATGGGGACATCTTTGTGATGGGATCTGGAGAGAAGAGTTTTGGCAGTAGTGTGGGCAGCATAGGCCAAGGAGGATGATGGCTCATCATCCTCAGGCCAGCACCTCAGCCATCCATCAGCTGGCACCTAATGTACAGATCCCACAGACTCTACAAACCCAGTGGTAGATAACTTCTTGTTTTACTCACCCAACTAAAAGGTTTTGATTCTCTATGAAAACCTGTGTTGAGAAAATAAAGGTATATTAACAAAATCAACATGTTCTGATGAAGATTTTCAATTTCAAGGGAAAAAAAAATTATGGGACAAAAAATAAGAGAACCATCCTTATTGATTCTATTGAGAATCTTTTCAATAGCAAATGCTCTTACTATGAGTCCTAAATATCATTGTTGCAAGGTATTGAATTATTTATGGCTCTGGCATAAATGGAAGGTTTTACTGCTGTCAGAATACTCTGCTCTCCCATTAAAAGAAGAGCACCAACAAAGCAATTCACAGTGCTAATCACAACGCCTGCATATTGACTTACGGACTTATTATCTCTTTACTGACAAAAGACTGAGCACACCTTGAAGAGGAATTAATGACAACATCAACACAACCAACACACGTCAAAATAAACCTCCAGTTGTTCCTATTCACTAAAGACAGACATGGATCAATGAAGTCATGCCTTCCTTTTCTTCTTGTGCAAATTCAGTGTGATGATTTTCTGTGAAGACCACAATGCTTACTCTGCCCACCCTGAAGTAAACAGCAGGATTACTGCATGGCTCACCAAATCCCAGCAGATGCCACAAGGACAAAGCAGGTTGTTTGCACAAGATGTAGGCTGGTGCAGTGGAGATGACCCTCTGTGAAGATCTGGATATGTGGGAGGGTGAAGGAGCACCATGAAATCTTTTTTATGTTTCCAGCATGACCAAGCATACTTCGTAGAATCATAGAATGGCTTAGGTTGGAAAAGACCTTCAATGTCATCATTGAGTCCAACCATTAACATAACTCTAGAAAGTCTGCTACTAAACAATATCCCTGAGTACATGTCCCATGTACTTGCTGGTTGCACTTCCCCATCCTGACCCGCACCCACCAAGTCTGCCTGGTTTTACTGTATCATGGGAATATGTAAATGTGTGGTGAATTCTAAGCCAGAAGAACATGCAGAAAATCATGTTCTTGTTCATACCCTAGAATGGACAACCATAAATTTCCGTTGTCTCTTTTATTACCACACACATATTGGTAGCAGTAGTGTGTTAGCTGAAGGTCTGGGGTCAAAACACCTCAGTCTGGTGTGGCAGCAGTGAACACTGTGTTCAGATGTGGGTATGAGAAGACTTTGACACTAAAACTCATTATCCTCAGCGTCCTTTTGCTGCTGAGTCTCTTCTGCCTCACCCAGTAGCCCTCCTGTCTCTGATGGGGCCTAGTACATCTCATTCACCTCCCTGCCACATTATCTGGGTGAGGTTTGTGTAAGGACAAGGCTGTTATTTTGCAGTGCATTTTAAGTGTTACAATTCACCTCAGCTCAGGTGATAACACTTGACAAGGTTGTGCAACGTTTTTGGCTAGTTTGCAAGATTTGGAGTGTGTGCTCCAGCGTATGTTTGGACTATACTCAAAGGCAACCTACTGGTTGTTCCTTGGTAAAGCTTGACATTGTTGGACATGGCACTCTCCTAGCCATGAATTCCTGCAAATACTCAGTGTGACCAGGGGCTGGAAGATCACTTGTTTTGGTAAAAAGATTTGGGCACCAGAGTGATCTGCCCAGCTCTGTGTGTGTTTCTGTGCAAAACTCAATAAATTAGAAACTGTTAAAGACCAACATCTAAGCTATGTTTGTTGAAGAACTCATTGCCTTCCTTTGGCATGTTGGTTTTCTTTTTTTTTGATTCCTCTAACGATCCCAGAAAAAGTTTTTGAAAATAGGACAACTACTGCTTTTCTCTAAACATGTACATGTATCATGGGGAACTCACAATGAGCTGAGTAATCTTTAGACCTTGAACTTCTGCGAGGAAAATCAGGGCTGATTATTAGACTTGTAAAACTTCTTATTTTCAGTTATTCTTTAGTGTTTTAAGTAAGTAAAATGCAGGACAGATTTTGCAAAAAACTCAGCAGTACAAACCCATTTCTACTGAAATAATTACGGTCTTGTTGTAAGCTGTATAAGGCTGAAAACTTGCAAAATCTAGCAGTATCTTATTAAAAGAAATTTTTAAATTATTATTTACATCCATCCAAATGTCATAAAAACAAAATCAAAACTAAAACTAATGGTTTTAGTAGTTTCCCTGAAGCTACCATTTTGAGCCTTAGTAAATATTCTTTTTTTATCACAACAGGAAATCAGTGCTCAGTGAAAGAGAAAAATCTTTCAAAAAATAATTCTAATCTAAATGAATAACATTCATGGACAGTGAAGACTTTATTCCTATAATGTAGGGGGCTGTCATGTTTGGATTGCTGCTTTTTTTTTTTTTAAATTCATTTACAGGATTTCATAAATTAGCCTTCAAGCCTTATACCATTGAGTCTGAATCTCAGGTAAATGTTTCATACTAGATGTGTCGCAAACACAGTATACAGTCAATACATTGCATTTAATGAGTCTAGACTGGTAGCTTCTTCTCATGCCCTGCTTCAGGCAAAAGTGAACATATAATGCACTAAACCATGGAATAGTCACCCTGAAATGAGTTCATCCCTGGGACAGAAAATGGAGGCAACTGCTTAAACCAGAGCTGAGTCGCACTGCGCACAGCTGTGCAGCTCAGCTGGCATTTTTTGTGCCTGCTGAAAGGAGACCGTGGGAATTTGGCACCCAGCAAACTTCTTGAGACCCTGGGCTGAGCATCTCCCTGGCAGCCTGGAGGGTACTCCCAGGGCTTTAACATCAAACAGGACCAGGAGGCTCCAGGGAGCAGCATCAGTCTTTTATGGGGGTGGTCACAAGATAACTTCTCTCAGTTACCATCACCATATTGATGCAAACTGGTTGACAAGATAATTAGGGTAAAAACTCAGAATCTTTCTGTGCTCCTCAATGCTGCATAACCCTTGGTCAAAAAAAATCTCTTTGTTCCTTATTTGGATTTCCTGTTAAGTGAAGAAGTAACAGTAAGATCTGATATCAAGATCAGATTTCTGATATAACTCTCTCTTGCTCCAGAGGGAAAATGATTCCATCAGACCTTGAAAGAAGAATTGTTGAAGCCAAACAAAAAGTAAGTTTACTGGCTTTTCTGCTTCCAAAAAAGAAAAAAAAACCAAACACGAACCAGGAATGGTACAGCTAGTTGTTTTGCTTTGCTTGGTAAAGCAACACAAGCTTGTCCATTAACTTTTTATTTATTTCTCAGAAATGTAGCCTGGCAATTACTGAGGCAAGAGTTGCTGAGAGAATAGGTTTAGAGCTACTTTATAATCTCCATGAGCTATTTGGCTCTTTTTATTTCTTTCAAATGTTGTTCTGCATAACATCTTCCTTTCTTATATTATCAGCCTATGATGCAGTTTCTTAGCTGAATATTAACAACAACGGAGTAGTCATTTGGGAAATTTGTGTATATTTTAATGCATTGAAAGTCATACCAGTGGAAGATAAACTAAAATCCACGCATCTCTAAAAAACGCACTACTTTTTTATCTGTTCGTAAACAGAAGCTACAATTAAAACATCAGATTAAAGTATGCAATAAACTCAGCCCTGTGCATTCAACATTTATGTAAGTAGTCATTAGACACAGCATTCAAAGCTCATTAATAACACAAATCTTCATTAAAAACTTGGTTTTTCTAAGAAAAGCAATACGGTGAATAAAAAGGCAAAATGACAATAGAGAGCCACTCAAAGCTACTGACTATTGCAAAAGGAAGTTTAGACCTTTTTGATACTTTAAACCTCAGTTCCTCAAAAAATGTACTCTTTACCTTTGTTGCTCTGAGTACTGTTTATGAAATCAACCAAACTATAAATGAATTTTAAATGAAGCACTTGTATAAATTATGGCAGACCCAAGCCCTCATAGTGCAAAAGCCGTAAGACAGGACAATGAATGCTCCTCTGCACAGAAACTAGCAGAGAGAATCCAAGAGATGGTCCCTGGCCTTCGTGGAGATTGATGTCTTTTCCGTAGAAGAGTTTTCTCCCCACTCTGCACAAGGGATGGGTCTAGCGGTGAGCCCCACACCACCCCTTTGCGCTGCCCCCCAGGAGATACCCCCAGACAAGATGCTACCACTGGCAAGACTGGGCCACCACATATTCAGAGACTCGCTGGGGTAATTATAATGCAACCCAGGACACAGTCCACCAGAGATATTTCTTGCACTGTGGTGCCTGAGTGAGGTTTGTTTTATGTAACATCAAGAAGAGCAGACTTTCTTGTTTCAGGCAGGTGATGTGAAGCAGAATTCTTCTTTTGAGCCCCTACCTGTCTCATGTGTGCTAATAAATGGAGGACGCTGGTTTGGAAATTTGCTGCCACCTTAAGGTAGAAACGATAATATCGCTGGTGTCTAAACCAAGGGAAAACCAATGTAATGTAGTAGAGATGTCTTCTAGGAGACACTTGTGGGCTCACTGTGGAGGCAGCAAAAGAATAGTTGGGGCTGCTGCAGGCTGAGGAGGCTGCAGCACTCTGACCTTGCCAAATGCCTCTGTGCTTTCTTGCAGGGATTTGTTCCTTTTCTGGTGAGTGCCACAGCTGGGACGACAGTGTACGGGGCGTTTGATCCTCTTATAGCTATTGCAGACATCTGCAAGAAATACAAAATCTGGATGCATGTGGATGTAAGTATTATCTGATGGGGGCTTCTGGATTGCAAGGTGTATTAGCATTCATTTATTAATTTTGGATAGTGTCATCTTGTAAAAAAATCATTGTATGTGGTTCCTGTAATTAAGTCTTAACATCCAAGCCAGCATCCCACTCATCTGAAAGGCTCAGATCGGAGGGGACATTTTAGGAGCTGTGACTGTGCAGTACTTTTAGCAACTGGGACACTTAAGATGACCCAGTTCGAGTGCTTTTGATTTTCAATTTTATCGCTAAATGCCATTAGTACAAGAAATACATAAGAATCATACTGAGCACTGGCTCAGCTTCTGCAGCAGCTGCAAAAGAAAATGTAAGGAAAAGACTACATTTGTCTCGAATAAAGTACCACAAATGAACAGGTTCATGCAAATGCTAGAGAAATTTATCAGATTGGCTACTTAGCTTTACCTGAGCTCTTGCCAATAAATCTTTCTGAAGTATCATCTTTCAGCCCTAGAATGGCTTTTGTGACATTTTTTAAAATCCTTCCTCCAAAAAGGTTTGGTAATTGAATTTCCGTAGGGCTGGGTATCTTGCTTTTGGATTACTGTGTCAGCCAAAATCAGTCCAATTCAAAGGAATAATTTGTATTTCTTAAACTACTTCTCAGTCACATGAAATGCCTCATTTTCTGAGATCTTGGTGAGCAAAAGCAGATGAGTAGGGAGCAAGCAGTAGTGGTCTGAAATATGATGAAAACTCACCAGAGCAGCTGAGATCCCACTTTGGTTTATCATCTCTTAGTTACTAAAAGAGAAAAGGCAGCTTACCCAGGAGCAGCTCTGCAAGTCATTAATTACAGCATGGGGCAGCCCAGTGTGTCAGAGGAGGTGATGAGGGAAGGTTTAACAGATAAGAGTGGACACTCAGATTATGGGCTATAAACTGCTGCTGCCGCCAAGCTACTGGAAGAAAATTGCTAGCACTGCTAGTGCCTCAGGCCCCATCTGCTTCGTCATTTTGGAGTGTGCCACATCATCAGTAAAAAAGAATGGGGCTCAAACTGATCGGAATGCACAGATGTCATCACAGAGAAAAGCAGAGTTCTCCTCTTGTTAAGATAATGTATCTTGCCTTCTAGGGAGCATGGGGTGGTGGGCTGCTGATGTCAAGAAAACACAAATGGAAGTTAAATGGTGTTGAAAGGTATGATTTATTGATGTCAAATAAATTCATTTATTAAATGCATTTTAATACATCTGTGATTACCATAGTAATGTCTATAAACAAAAATAATCAGCGTTATCTCCAAGATACAGTATGAAGAAATTATCCAAATTGTCCTTCCAATTGAAATAGCATTTGTAAGTGCCTTTGTTCAATGCTGCAGTAGTGTAGCATTTTGTTTTGTAGTACAAACAGCAAATGTTTCCTGTTTACTTTTCTGTTCCTTCCAGCATACATCCACAGGTCCAGAGTGATTTCTGCAGCCTTTTCTGATTCAGCAACCAGCATGAATTAGCAATTGCACTTCTCTATGAAATTAAACTTGGAGGTCTTGTACACTGAAGTGTAAAAGGTGGATGCACTTGCAGTTTGGACAGGTGTCCTGGAAGTCACTGGCCACTGCTCTGTTACTTCTGGAGAGAACCAGGCTGTGTTAATGACATCTTCTCAGTAAATCCGTGCCTGGATATATAAGCAGTTGTAGTCATAAGCTCAAGAACATTACAGAAAGATTCAGATGAACAGAAGTGATGCCAGTCCGGTTCAGAATCTGTAAGAACTGAGCTTAAACTTAAAACCAGTTACTTATTCAGAAACTTTTAGATAAGCTGAGGAATTCCTTGCCATAGGCTGTTAAGATTTACCTGCATTCAGGGAAGGACAAACAAAAACCATTCAGGACTTCTTTGAGCCACAAATGAGTGAATGCTCAGAGAGTATTTAGAGAAAGTTTGTATATGCTTGCCCTGTTTTGTATTCTTCCCAGGCACCTATTTAGACCACTTGCTAGAGACAGTGTACTAGGCTAGATGGAATCACTCTCACAGTTGTGTATTTTCTGAAGCTCATGCTGTTCGAGAGTAAAGTATTACTCCCTTCCGCCTTTTTTATCTCTAAATTGAATTGCAATTCCTTACCAATTAAAATTGCAAACAACTTCCTCATCCTATTCTTGAAGATTAGGAAGATACCTTGATGATACAGTTCCTTTGTTGTACATCTCACATGCAAAATTTGGAAAGCAGCCAATGGTTCTATGAATCTGATTTAGTTAAGACTGCCTCCAGCACTCCAAACTTACATATTGTACATTAAAAGGACATACATCTAAATATACAGCAAGTTAGAAAAATCTACACAGTTGCCTGTGAGGACAGAGTATGAAAAAAAGACTTTGCCTCCCAAATTGCTGTCCAGATTCTCCTGGAATGAGAAGTTCAAATTGAATCTATATTGGAAAATTTTCCAAATCATATGCTTTAGATCCATAAGTCCAGTGGATTTTATCTAGTGCTTTAATAACCAACATATCCATATGTTTGGCAATGAATTCATGAAATTTGTCATTTCCAATGCTGTTCTTCTGCTTGATGGACCCAGTGTCTCATTTCAGTTTGTCCAGATCTCAAATAGACCTACTAGACCCAACTTCTGTGGACATTCTAGAACCCAGTCATTACAGGTCTGGACAGAAGAGAACTGGAGCTGGTACTTATGTTTGATAGAGAAGAAAGGTATAAGGAGGCAGCATTAAATGGAGCACTCACATCCTTCTGGTAACAGGCTGTTCAGCAAAAATAACTCCTATCAAAGGCAGGAGGAGTTGCAGGACCATCCTTACCGTGTCCTCCAGTCCTCACGTGGCAGATTTCAGGCTGCTCCAAGGCACCCTGAAGGAAGCCTGTCCCCTGGTGTCTGGAGCTGATAGGTCTGGCCACCATCAGGAGTTTCAGTCTGACGTCCCTCTCCCAGAGGCTCAGGCAGGGGGTGATGGTACATGAGAAAAGTATATTTGCAGCTGAATGAGCACTCCCATATAGGGTCTAGGCATCCTTCCTGGAGCTGAGGCTGGTCAGTGAATGCACCTCATGTTTTTAATGATGACTGTGGACCAAATTCTGCTAGTCTTGAATCTGTAAAGCAAAACATTTCCTTTTTTTTTTTCTATCTGTAATCCACAGCCAAAAATCTCATAGGTTCTTGGTGCTCAGTTATTTGGGCAAACATGAGATGCTTTAAAAAACATGTGTGGATCCATGTAGCTTTTTTACTTCACTGTTTGTCTCAGTCAGCAATTTCTTCAAGCACATCGTGATGACTGAAAACCAGAATAACTGATAAGCAATGAAAAATGGTGGATTTTATCTTACATAATTGTTTTTCTTTCTGTGCAATTGGGATGTAATTGTGGAAATAAATGACCTTAGGGTAAATTAAATGTGTTAGGCAGATAACATCTGGCTGTTGTCAGCAAATAATCCTTTTGCTTGGGAAAACCCATACCACTACTATTAACCTAGAAGTCTCTTAAAGAATTCCTGCCTGATTCTGCATAGGCATAGATAAAAATTAAAAAGTATCCTATCAAAGAAAATACATAGACTTGAATGCATGGTCAGAATCATAAGCTTTGGTGTTGTAATCAGGTGACAGGCTCTGAGCTGATTAAAAGCTGCCAAATACTCAAGAAGTCAAGCCAAGTGGCCAGATGTTGCCTGTGGAAGACTGTTCCCTGCAGATTTTGCATCAGGCACTTGCACAGTCCTATTTAAATAGCAAAGAAGAAAGCACAGAAGTGCTGCCCAATGTCCATGAGGATTTTGGAGTTGCTTGCTTTGAAGGAGTGGAAGCAATTTGGCAGGAAATTGCAGTTTGGCAGGACTTGCATAAATGTACAGCACTGTCTCCAGGTTTTACAAAGGAAAATACTGCCAGATTCTAACATGCTCACCTCTGTTCACATAAATGTTAACTGTTAGTGTGTTCTGGGTCCCTTCAGTTTTTACATGCCCCAGCTGACTGATTTATACCAATTTATATGATCAAAACTCAAATCACTTTACTGCATGAAATCCAGTGCACTGTGCATCCTTGACAGCCTGCCAGACATGATGCAAATGTATACATCTATCAGCTAATGATTATATGTAATACTAGTAATTTAAAAATAGCCTTTCAAGCCTAACAGAAAATTAAAATAATAAACTGGATAATCTTCCATTCGCCCCTTACCACAGTCCCAAATGCTTCTTCTCTAGCTGGTCTTACAGCAGCACCCTGATCACAAGATCTAGGCTGATAGCTATTTTTGCAATGAATGTGTCCTGAAGGGAGGTGAGATAAGACTTTTGTGGAAGGGTGGATCACTTCTGTGTTTATTACTGTGGTAATTTTGGACCTAGTCCTCCAGTTGTGTGAATTACCATAGCCAAGCTAAAATTGAGGAGCTGAGAAAATTTACCATCAACAGAGCAATGAGAAAAGTTACTTTGGACCGGGTTTTCTAAGTTAGTCAGAGATTTAGAGGTACCCAGAAGTACTTAAAGAAAATTTTTTAAATGCCTGTGTGAGCTACTTACTAAATTCTTGCTGAAACTGGAATCAGTGGGAGGGAATCTACTAGTTTGCCAGCTTCCTAGCTGCATCTTTAATCAGCTGTGCGACTTTTGAAAATCCATTAGTCAAGTGGGTGTTTTTAGGAAATTTGCCCTATGTTTACAAAGTATAGGTGACTCCTCAGAAAGTTTAATACTGATTAAGTTTAGTGGATAGAGCAATTGTGCTGTGGTAAGTTGCCAGGACTGTCATCCAAAAACCAGCTAGAGTGGATGAGGTCCCTTATAAAGTCATTGCTTTCCTAATATCAGCCATGATTATTTTCAGCTTTGCTTGCTCAGAAAAAGAAAAAGGTGCACATTGCTACATGTTCATTATTACTCTAATTATTTCTAAATGTCTCCGTGGTTTCACCACCACAGTACAATGTTTGAATTTCATGTGGTTTGCTGTCGCAGGGCCAATTCAGTGACCTGGAACCCTCACAAGATGATGGGAGTCCCACTGCAGTGTTCAGCCCTGCTAGTAAGAGAAGAGGTATGTTCCAATATACTTGCTTCTCTGATCCTTTCTGACATTTTGCTTCCGAAAATCCCAGACATTTGCTTCATAACTGTTTTGTAGCTAATAGTTGTTAATGGGATGAGGATTGTAAAAGAAACTGAGAAGTAGGCCTCTAGTTACGTGCCCAGGCTGTGACTGCAAAAGGAATTAAAGCAGCTATCTAGCAGAAATGATAGATTCAATCAATGGCAATATCTTTACAGAATTTTGTGGCTTTCCATTCAAAATGTCTGTAGCTAAGTTGTGGGTGCGTAGCCGTGTAACCCCACTAGTTGTTGTGTAGCATGAAGTGTAACCGTAGGCAAACTCTAGTCCTCTTGGGATGAATGGTATGATAAACATGCAGCACAACATTTGGTCTAGAATCTAGGCATCATTACACTTTCTAGGCTTTTATGATAGGCATTTCCACCCATGTCTGATCCATGTATTCACTTTTGGTCACGTGGAAGTAAAAATGGAATGCTAAATTCACTTGGAATAAAAAGTAGACATTTCGTTTAGTGCTAGAATTTGAATTAGCCCGTAAGCCTGTAGTTTTCATATAACCATCAGTTACTGGGACAGCTGCTATACAACCACCACATACCAGACCAGCTATCAAAAAGCTGGTTGCTGTTTCGCTAACAGCTTTACAACAGATTGTATACAAAGTGATTGCACTTAGGAAGAGAGAAGATGGCTTTTGTTTGCCCTGTGGGTCAGTTCCCCAAGACAAATCCTACCTGGCTGAAGTCAGTACCATTCTTGACTTGTAGTGAGAAGAGATGGCTCAGATTATGAGAAAGTAAATTTTTTTTCCCCTCTGATTTTACTATCTCAACTTTTAGTTACACATAAAGACTAGACTTGATGATAAACAGCCAAGTTTTGATTCTTTTTGGACTGGAAATTGCCATTTTAGGCAACAGCCCTAAGGTATACCTTAGACTTGATTGAGGACTTAACTACAACCAGAACATGACTTTCTGTGTTTCACTTAAAAAGCTACAAAGGAAACCTCATACTTTCACGAGCCAGATTTCTTCACCTTGTTGGCTTCTGGCCCTCCCACAAAGCTGCCTCTCGGAAAGGTATCTTGCAACCTAGAAGTAGCTCTATCTGGCTGTATAAAGGCCATATGCTCTTCTGTCTGTTCAGAGCTTTCTATCCCTCAGCATCCAATCTGCAGCTGGGGGATTTGCAGAAAAGAACTGTGACTATAAAGAAAGAAAACAATGAAAATCAGAGTTTTAGAGACCAAAGCAATTAGAAAAGTGGTGTGATATTATTTAGATTAGTCACCAAATTGGCTTGGTCTGAGTCAACCAGAAAAGATGCCTTACAAGGAAAGGAGGAAAAGGAACCAGAACAAAGAATAAAAAGCAAAATTCAAAAAATGAGCTTATGTATAGTGATGGTAGGAAGCAACATGTCCAGCTTTTTTTTTTTTTTGACATGCTTTTCTGCTGGGAATGCATTGCTGGATCGGGTACCTAGGTGTCCTGGGCACTGAATGGGATATGAAATACTTAGCCCACTGAGCAACTAAGTCTGGCATTGTCTTTTTTTTTTTTTTTTCCTTTTGCACTTGAACACATATTGCACTGAATGTGGGTGTTTGTAATTTCTCACCCAAAGCAACCCTCAAAAAAGTAATCACATCTGTGCCAACATCGCTTTTTTGTGTCTTTGTTTCTGTAAGGGATTGATGCAGAGCTGTAATCAAATGCATGCTTCCTACCTCTTTCAACAAGATAAGCACTACGACCTGTCCTATGACACAGGAGACAAGGCTTTGCAATGTGGCCGGCATGTTGATGTCTTCAAGCTATGGCTGATGTGGAGGGCAAAGGTAGGACTGCTTGCAAAGTACTAGTTTGCATTAAAATAATGCACACCAGATACAGGGGGTTTTTCTTTAATTATCATTTTAGAAAATATCTGACCTGAATTTCCCATATATAATGTGAAAGAACAAACATTATTATTTTCTGGTTCTTTATACTTTTAACAATTTAGCTTCAAAGCAGCACACGTGATTTTGAAACTTGAACTCCATGGCTTTGCATAGCATTGGCTTTGTGTAACTGTCGGAGTCTAACAGCATAAATGATGTATCTAGGAATGTTATGAAGATTTCTGGAAATAAAAAGGTGTTTTAATAACATTCAGAAATTAAACATGGCAAATCAAGACGGGAATGCCTGGTTTCATTGCATGCGGTAGATACAAAGTCATCTAGAGGAGTAGAGGTAAACTCATTAAAATCTGTTTTCTGGGAAATCTGAAAACACCAACTCTAATGATTAATTAATCTGCATTTGTAGAATGTTGCTAAATAAGTTCTTCCATATATTTATCCCATCTATTATGTCAAGTTGCCTCAGGTTTGTTCAGAGGAGATAACATCATTGTTTTCATTTCCAGAAAGCCTTAAACATCTTCTTGTGCTTCATTATCTAAAAAGAATTCAGAAACAGATATAAAGTGTAGCTGGAGGTGTAGGAGTCTGTAAAGGAGGATGAAAGTTTCTGTGATTGCAATAGCTGTTGTGCTGACTGGGCTCTCCAGAGTGGCAGGCAGTTTTAGCCACATGTCTCTCTTTTACTCCAAGCCTTTCTCCCTGAGGCTGTGCTAGCTCTACCCTGTTTTGAAACCTCTGTACACAGAGGGATAATGACAGGGGCTTTTAAGTCAGTTGTGCACTGCTGGAACAGATTTAGCAGGGCCATGCATCCATTACTCAGAGACATTTCTTCTTCTAAACCCCATTTTTTCAATATGCCTTGTACTGCCTTTTCTCACCACACTTGTAATATTAACATTACAAAATAGGATGTGTGTTTCTTAAACACTTTATCTATTCCAGCTGTTTATTCCCCTTCTACACTCCTAAAGCAGGATCCTTTGTTTGTTGCATCACAGCTGGAAATTGCAGGAACAATTATGATGTCACAGAGAGAGGATTATGACTTCTGCCAGAGAAGAAAAAGCAGGATTTGCTTCAGGTCTTAAAAACACAGCTTCTGAGTTTATATGGTGTCTATTAGAAAAGAAGAAAGAAAAACACTACAGAGGCAGGGCAGTATCTAAACAAAATGTGTATTTTCACAGGCATCAGGCCAGGGTCTAAAAGCATATCTGCCCAGTCTGTGTTTAATTAAAGAAGAAAAATTATTATTGGAAAAGCCCCCAGCACATCACCTCTGGAAGATTAAAATCCCTTATTCTGAAAACAGCGGGAGACTCACCATGTCTGGAACTCAATACCTACTACAGACCCTCCTCTGTGCCAGTCCAGGCTGTGTGGAACCGTGCCAAACCTCTTTGCAAAATCTACTGAGGACACCCTTCATCGAGGGTGTTAGCAATATTTTGCTGAGAACCAACCTAATACCTGGTGTTTATTTTGCAGAGGTGACTCTATAGCCACTCTATAGGGGAGTCAGTGAGAAGAGCTAGAGACAAATGAGCTCTGCTTAGCAAAGTGTCCTTTGTCTCATAGAATCAGATCCTTAATCCCACAGAGACTTCTGAGATGTGACGTGTGCTGATGCTTTGGCAAGTGCTGCATGGTCCTTTCACTCTTTCAGTTTACAGAACAGTCACGTAACTTCTTTTCTCCCTCTCTCTCTAAAGGGAACCACAGGATTTGAAGCACAAATTGATAAGTGCTTGGAACTTGCAGAATACCTATACAATAAAATAAAGAACCGAGAAGGGTATGAAATGGTGTTTGATGGAAAGGTATGTATTGCAACTCCTTTTTCCCAGCTGGTCAACAGCACTTGCATTAGTCATCTATTGGGATGCTACCAACAGGTTGAACCAAACAGCACAAGACAGAAAGCTGTGTCCCTTGTAACAAAACCTGTTGTGCTGGTGTCTCTCTTCCTTATGAGATCCAGGGACAAGGGAGATGAGGCAGCTGTGTGTAAGTTTTCAGTTTGCTCGGTTTCACCCCACTGAAACTAAATACTGAAGTCTTGGGCTAACACAGCACACACACAATTAGAAACAGCTCTTAAGTAATAAAAACAGGTTGTGGTTCATGGTCTGTTATGAGTGGGGGTTACAGTGCCCCACACAACTCTGAAAGGATGGTTGTGTAAAAACTTCTGTCAGCATTCCCAGGTGGCCAATCACAGGGGACCTGCGGTGACCTGGAGGGACCATCTGCACTGCAGTCCCTGCTGTGATGGGGTGCAGCATGTGGTGTGCTGTGATGGGGTGCACATGGCTCATGTGACAGAGGTGACACTACTATGTGGGGTGTAAATATCTCTAGGCATGTTGTTTTTGTGGAGGGACTCCAGCTGAGATGGGAGCCCTGGGTGCTAGGTGCTCACCTGGAACACAGTGCCCAGGGCAAGGTAGAGCAGCCTGGGTTGTGCAGTTATACCTCTGAACTGCACCAGACTGCCCAGTTTGGCCATCTCTTTGTAGGCAGCCTTCTCCAGCCATAATGGCTGGGCACAGGCCTGGTGGAGAGTTCTGTTACAAAGTTAACTGGTGTTTTGTCTCTAAAACAGAAGAAAAACATCTCATTTTAGTTTTTTTCCTCCTACTTCTGATGGCTTTTGCTCTCTGTACTTGCCCAGTAAGGTTTTGTCTCTCAGGATGTTGCTCCCTGGTAGCAATCACTTAGTGCATGCCCAGGTGCTCTGCAGAACAAGGATAAACACCATTTCTTCAAACAGAGATAACAGGCTCATACCTATGTGCCACTGTGTGGTTTATTTCCCCTGCCTCACACATCATCACTGAATTTGGTCCACTGGGTCTGATGATGAGTAAAGGAACTGGCAGTCGTAGGAGTTGCTGTAACTCACACATTTAGTATCCAACAAAGGAAAATAGCAAGGAAGGCAACTGTTGGGAGATGCAAAAATACACAAAATGTCAACTTGTTCTTACTTTATGCCTTTCTACTTGATGCTCTCATGTAAGTTAAACTAGCTAAGGCACTGTGATGCATACATATTAATATAGCAGCTAGCTGAATTAAACTGAGAAGAAATAAATTTCATTAAATATAAGAAAATCTTAGACTGTCTCATGCACCACCTGTGACTCCTGTTTCCAGAAGCAGATTCTATATTATTCTGTCATGTAATAAAAGTAAATGACACGATCTTCACCACTAAATTATCCGTAATAGACTCTTGCCTTAGTCACATGATCTCTTCAGCCTCTGGAGGGGACAGCACCTACAAAATCCAGATGCCTCTCAGTAGGGCATAGATATATTTGCACAGCTGGATGATGTGTTTCTGCGTCTTACACCCTGGGAATAAATTGCCTAAAATTATCTTTTCTGCATTAGTAATGATGATGACTCTCAGTGGACCACAATTACGAAAGCCATTGACTGCTGTCACAAGATGATGTATGAGAGGGAGGGAAGGCATGAACTTAATTGCAATTGAGATATTATGAGCATTTCTTACAGCGTAAACCATTATTATTTTATGTTTAGCCTCAGCACACAAATGTCTGCTTCTGGTATATACCTCCCAGCTTGCGCAGTATGGGAGACAATGAAGAAAGAATGAGTCGCCTTATGAAGGTAAGCAGTGCCCTCCAGAACATCATGCGCTGAACAGTGAAACCCTTGCAGGCAAGGCAATCCCCAAAATGTTCTCCCAGGGCAAGGCGACCTTGTGATATTCTGGCAAATGACACCTCTGTGATGATTTTACTGCAGGTTAGTCTGGCACCACCTTACTCTGATCTCCCAAGTTTTGTATTCCCTGGTTTGCCTTCATCTCCAGTGCTTATTTGCTCTGTGTGTATTTACTGAAGTTAATGTGAACTGAAGTCATTAAACCCAGCAAGTGCAACAAAAGCTCAGTAATACCATGGCACAATGGCATATGAAAAGAAGATGGAAAAGGATTGTAACAGTATGTTTTGAGGACCACAAAAAAACAGCTACTGTGTCCTTGTCAGCAATATTGAGGAAGTAGGGGGAAAATTGCCCAGTGATTTTAAGAGCAGGACAAAGAAACAGGATAAACCCAATGTCTTTGCAATGAGACATTTATTCCTTAGTGGAGGTTAATATTTTTATCAATAGCAGATATAATTTCATTTTAAATGCTTCTTGGAACTCTTTATCTTTTCTTAAAAAAAAGAAAATATACTCAGGTTTTTGTTATAATAAGAATTATGGTAATAGTATAATGAAAATAATAATAATAATCATCATCCTCATCATCTCCTGCTTTGTGTTATGCTGCAGGTGGCACCAGTGATAAAGGCTAGGATGATGGAGTATGGCACAACCATGGTGAGCTATCAACCCCTGGGAGACAAAGTGAACTTCTTCCGGATGGTCATCTCAAACCCTGCAGCAACTCACCAAGACATTGATTTCCTGATTGATGAAATAGAACGCCTAGGACAAGATTTATAATAACTGGCTGTGAAAGTCTGTTCCTGGGCCTCTAAGTAGACAATTAAGTTGTCACAAACTGTGCGAATGTATTTGTAGTTTGTTCCAAAGTAAATCTATTTCTATATTGTGGCGTTGGAGTAGAGTACAGTTTAAAATCAAGAAACATGGCTCCTTTAAAGTCCTTTCCTGAGTTTTAGAATACCTCCTTAATAATTATTAAGCTGCACAAAAAGCTGCATTGAAAAAATAAGGAAGAACAGAAGATACTTAAAATTTTATCCCCAGTTTTAACACAATGACTACTTTAAATTAAAAGCAGTCAGACTAATTATGCCAAATTTGCCCAAAATGATGACAAAATCAAATTGGGTGAAGTGGGAAGAAGCAGTGAGAAGCAGAGTATACAAGCTGTATGTTTAAAAGTGAAAGTATTTTGCCTTTTTCTTAGTACTAGAACAGAATTTCTAGTTTACCTATAGCAACATTTCAAATGTATTTAAATAGGTATAGTTTTACAAAGGGAAATATATATATATAAAATCCTATTTTGTAAACTGTTTATTTTTATTTTGTATGGGTTATAACAATGCAAGGACAGAAGCTGAAAATTAACTAGGATGCTTTTTTGTTTTGATGGAGGTGCCTCAAATATTTATTACTGCTTATTTGAAAGCACAAGCCCACATACTACGTTCTTTAGAGGTACCAATACCTCATTTCTCCACATCATATGGATTGTACATCTCCAGGGTTGATTACTGAAAAACCTCAAGAGTACTGCAGCTCTTAAAACCACTTACTAAGATCAATTATGGTACAACAGTAGGATGCTATTATTCCTAATTATGTTTCCCACTTGGCCTAACTGAGCAGACGCACAATCAATATACAGAGCTAACCAAGACTGAATTAAGGTTGTATTTGGATGATTTCTGTGTTTTGTGGTAAAAAAGCCTATCCAAAAAAAGGTCACACATCCAAATAAATGCTTATCTCATAACCATTTCTGCTATAAGCAGTCCAAATTGACATTGAAAATTAAAATTGACTTAAATTCTTACTAAAGAAGTAGCATGAAACCTCACAGCTACATTAAGAGAGCAGAGAATTCTTACAGATGTATAGGTCTGCGCAATAAGGCATAATTAAGTGTGACTCTAATGTAAGTGACAGGGATGGGGTCTAAGTAACAAACTGCATTGTCAAAAGTTTTTCTCAGTGCTGGACTCCATCCTTGCCTGCAACAGCTTTTGAAATTGCAGAAAAAAATGATAAGGCTTCATCAGCCTACAACAGCCCACCTGGAGCCTCACAGCCTTTTTAGAAACCATGGGCACAGCTCTTGCAGAATTCATGTGCTGCATCTTTCCGTAATGTTAGAGGTGACTCTGGCATGGAAACTGAGATTTATCCTCTTTCTCCCCGACATCTGGAAGCATTGGTAAGAGTTCTGCAGCTCAAACCTGTCTACTTATAACCCTATTGAGGTTTTGGTTTTAACTTTGCCTAAATGGCCAACTTTTGTTTGTAAAGCAATATTGTTTTGCTGTCTCTAAAATACTTGAAGAGAAAAAAAAAAAGTGCAATGTGGTTTTAATTTCATCTAAAACACATAAATGGAGTATTGATTCAATGTAATATCATGAGGACATGAAGTAAGAGGAAATAAATTGTGTCTGTAATTGTGTTGCCTTTATTATATTGATAGTACTGTTTTGTCACCTCAGATTGAGGCTGTGCACTTTAGATTTAAACTGTACAATGTTGCAGATCAACATGTGTTGCTGTATAAGCTTGTACAATATGTTATTGATAGGTCATTATTTGTGTGGTAGTAGTATTGACTCTTGATATTGTAAGAACTTCATTCACACTGGTCCCTCTACTATATCTTTGCTTAGTATTGACCTCTCCTCGTCAGCTTTTGGGCAGACCTCTCGCCTCACTTCAGTGAATTTCCATTGCTACCTGCGATGTATAGTGTTACAAGTCAAGCTGTAGAAGACATACCAGTTCTATCAGGAAGGACTTCAATGGGACCTTTGCTAACTGTGTCAAAATCGGCAGACTAATCACTGAAATACTGAGTAGAGCAGCAAATTATATTCCTTTTCCTTGCTGGGAAAAAGGCAAGCAAAGAGCTTAACAAGTAAAAATAGTACAGGGACAATGATGAAGGTGATCAGTAGCCTGGTTACATCTTGCATGTGCAATTCTGTTTTAAAGTGCTAAGTGCAAACAACATATTTATTAGCTGTATGTGCCAATCCAAGATTTACATTTGGTTTTCCAGGAGAACCAGCATTTTTTTTCCCCACCTTACCGTACTTACCGCAGCCAGGAAAGAGTGGCATAGCAATCTGTTCTTGTGTTTGACCAAAGTATCTTATCTGTGGTGTTGATCTGAATCCAAATAAAAGTGTATAATGTGACTCTGGGTCTTTTCATTAGCAGCACTGATGGGCACTCTGAGCATTTATGACTTGTGCCATTTCAGAGTAAGGCCCCAATAAAGAGAATGTTTAATTGTAACTTTCTATGTCTCCTGATGGATTTTTTTCATGGCAAGATGCATTCTGTTGATTATTGTATAAAAAAGCAGTTCCGTCACCAGCCCCTTTTTGAGGCCATACTCAGCACTAGCATACGAGTGTAAATCTGCCATCTGGTATTACTTTACCTTATCTTTACAAAGCAGATTTAGTTCCTTTATTCTCCTCAGACAGGCTCAGCAGTTTTTTATGTTTTGTTTTGTCTTTTATTCCATAAGCATTTGTCCCCAGATTAACCATAGACTCTAATCAGCCTCCAGCACAGCAGTGAAAGCAGTCAGGGCACTTTCCAGGGCATCACAGACCATACGATGGCAACAATATAAAAGGGCCATTAAGTAAAAAAGACAACTGATAAAAAAATTAAGGTTTTATTCCTCATGTCTCCCCTAGCCCAAAGCCTCATTCCTCCAAAATCTGCCACCTGTCCACTCTATTTTCCTTCCACCTTCTCAAGTTCTGCCCAGTGTGATGCCAGCAGCAGAGAAAGACAACAAAATGTTGCTGTCAAAGCAGCAGCAGTCAGAAAGCTTATGCCTGAAATGAGATTTTCTGTATCATTTCTTTTCTGCAGCAGAATTTGAGATGAATGCCTGTGCTGAGTACCAGCACAAAGCCCAGCTAGGAGGTGTGTAAGGAAACACAGAGAGGGAGGAGATGTGGGCATATTATCCTTACTCTAATGAAGCTCTGCATTTGGCACTGGGGAGGGAGCACCAGTTTAGTATTTTTGAGTACGAGCACTATGGGAGTGCATGAAGTTTGGGTTTTGCTGTAAACCTGTTGCACTTATAGCTGCATGGAGTCTCCCTGAGAGACAGGGGACTGAAATGGATTTTCCCAACCAAGTTGAGCACAGAGTCCTAACTGTGCTCAAGGAAGGCAAAATAAAACTGCCAAGCAAGAGGGAATTGACACGGCAGCCTGAGTGTCTGCTTTTTACAAAAGCTGGTTCCTTTGGCATTCTCCTAAGAGAACAAAGGCTCTAGAGTGCTATTTCTCTGCTCCTTAGCACAAAACCCCCAGAGGAGCACCCTGCGCAGGGAGAATTGTGGATCTAAAAGAGGAGATGAGTTAATTTATTTGGCTGCATCTGCATACCATCATGGAGATCTCATGTCTGCGGCTATCAGGTTCCTGTGCCTCTGTACAGTCCCATAAAGCGCCCAGGAGCCACTGCCCTCACAGGACACTGCCCCCCCACTGTGCTACTTCTGCCTATTCACAGCAGTTCCCTGCTCCACCTTTTCATGCCTCTCTTCCCTCTTGTCCCTTTCCCACAACATGGATGTATGTGAGCATCTTACTCACCTTCATAACTTGATAGGACCTTTTTTTTTTCTAAAGAGGTTAAGATTCCATTGAAATGCAGCCAACAAATTCAATTAAAACCCCACCACAATAAGACTGGGGTCCTCTATCAAAGAAGTGGCTGTTCTTTCCGTTATCATGGGGTGGTCCTGGTCCAAGCTAACTCCACAAGAAGCACAGTATCAATGGGTGACCCCATCCTGGAGCTGGCCTGCTGCAAAAGGAGGCAGAGTGCCAAGGAAGAGCTCTGCAAGGCGGCCTCAAAACCTGCAGAAATAACAGTGTAGGTGGGTTTTCCTGTAGCTTTTGCAAATTCTTGGCCCTGGGGCCATGTTGGTCAGAGCATGGGAGCAGCTGAGGGGCAGATGAGAGGTATAAGTTCTCAGCCCAGCTGGCCTGACAACACAAGATGGACCACCCAAGGACATGGCTGAGGAGGTGGTGGGGTCTCAACAATTTTGACTGCTCATGAATTGCTACTTGTTCTTCCACAAATGGCCTCCAGGAGGGACACAGAGAGAAGCCCTCACCTACCCTACAGCCCATGACTCCAAAGAAGGCAAGTTTAAACATCAATTTAGTTGTATTAAACTCAGGTTCCAGTATGGTTAAAGCAAGAACAAAGCAAGACAGAAACGTATATCTTTTTGCTGAATTAGCCAGGCTAACTGTCAAGTAGAAAATCATTCTAGGTAGAAAGCAAGCCCCATAGAAAGCCACAGGATATTGTCTTTAATGTGCTAATGTCCTAGACTTAAAATGTCTGAACTATCAGCTTTCTACCTGGCCAGCCTAACTAAAGGGAGTAAATCAGCCATTAAGGGAAAGTCAAGTGCTGCATCTGGAAGAATTACAGACTTGACTTTGCTCTTCACTGAGACAAGAGAACGGTTGCAGGTCGTGGCACTGTTCATTACAGCACTGGAGGATACACTGTATTTTGGAGCAAGAAATTGGGTCTGAGATTAGAGTCAGGGGAACAAAAGCTTATGTATGTTCTGCTGAAATTCTTGCTTTACAAAGAAAGATGAAAAAAATCTGTTCTATAAATTCACATTGCATGAACAGAACAAAAGCTATTTTCTCAAGACACAGAAAAGTCACAAGTCAAGCAAGGATGGACACCTCTAGTTCTCTCACTACTCTGCAACTGCTGCCCCCGTGCATGTTCTCAACCCAGCTGATGCCTGGTGCCCAGTCTTCCATAGGCATTCAGATACCTAACTTCCATGATATGAACCCAGATTACTTAATCCCAGTCCTCCAGACTACTCCATTTCAGCCTGTGACCCATAAATTCCTATGGATCATTTCCCAGAGGTTTGTGGCCAAGAGCTGGGAACTATTGCAGTATGTGCATACTCGCTCTGCAGTATGCAAAATTTCTAAATGGTTCCTCACCTTCCACAGAAAGATTTTAGAGGCTCACAACTCAAAAGAGCTCAAAAACCACAAAACAAGGCAAACTTTCTTTCTAAAACACTTCATTTTGCATTACAAATAACAGGGTCTAGCGTACTACTGGCATCTGGCGTGCACTAGGCACTACAATCATACAAGATTTTCATTGTATAGCAGCTGAAAGATACACTCTGCACAACAAGCTTTAAACTAAGGTGCAGGACAGGGAGTATAAGAATAGGTACATGTATTGGGTCTGGCTGAGCTGATTTTCCACACAGCAGCCCTCATGGTGCAGGGTTTTGTGCTGGGAGCTGGAAGGGTGTTGAAAACACACCCGTGTTGTGACTACTGCTGAGCAGCACTCGCACAGCACCAAGGCTCTTCCCAACATTCCCCCTCCCAGTGGGATGGGGTGGGCAAGATCTTGGGAGGGGACACAACCAGGACAGATGACCCCAACTGACCAAAGGGATATTCCATACCATATGACGTCAGTTCAACTATAAAGCTAGGGAAAAGGTTGGG
>VZZY01022475.1:42111-69406 GCA_013400335.1 Eurystomus gularis
GAGAAGGGATGGGGGTGAGGGGGGATAGAGTGGCTTGGTGGGCACCTGGTGCTCAGCCACCGTTAACCCACCACAGTATACATAATTGGCCCTATTGCCCTAGAGACTTTTATTATTTTGTATAAGCTTGTATCAGTACATTTCCATTTTCTCACCCTTCTGCACTGCCTGCATGATGGATTTCTATTTTCCTACCCATCCCCCTCTGTCCTGGTAATGAAAGTGGTTCTGGAAGAAAGAACAGATGTTTGGGACTTCATGTAAACATGCTTTTGCTGCTCTGAGAAATTAAAAGGAAATGGCTTCTGTTAAAATAGTTAGCTGCAGACTGCAGCTTTTAAAAGACGGTCTATAAAGAGTGATGAGGCAGTGTGGTTGAGGACTGCACACACTCTAGGACTGCCCAGCAGAGCTCCCCAGGTGCTCCTGTGCTGAGAGGCAATGCTCACCATGGGAAGCAACTCCACAACATTCCCTGCCAAACGGTTTACTCTGCTAAAGCTCATCCAGCTAATTTCCTCATTTGGATGAACCACTGCTGTTTGTATTACATTGGCAACCAGCTGAAGCCCAAGCCTTGTAGCAGTAAAAGCTATAACACTGTCAGCTCAAGATCTGAAAGCATGGAAGAGACTTGGTGCACAGAGTTTATCTCAGGACTTTATCTCACATGGTGATTTTTCTTTTTCGCCAATCTTCTGATCAGGAGAGACTGTGGCAATGAAGCTTTCAGGCAGTTCTGTTTGGATTCATCTTTCAACAAACTTCGCTTTGGGACACAGGGTATTCAGAGCTGCTGCTTCCTTTCACCAGTTCCTAGATGTATTATTTCCACCAGCATGTTTGATAAATCCTCCTGGTTGCAGAAAACTCAAAGAAACCAGGACAACACCTCTGCATGGTGCCTGCAAAGAGGATTGCCCAAGATGGGGCCAATAAAGCTGTCCGTCCTGTGGAAGGTGGGGTAGTGCACCTTCCTCTTGTAATGGACACCAAGGTCCCACCTGGGACCAGAACACATCTAGATGAGTTATGAATGCTCTGCAACAGATTATTCCATGTAACTTCCCCATCCCTTGTTCTATGACTATGGCTCTTGCACCAGTAGTTTGGGCTGCTACTCCAGACAAGCCTGACTATATTAAATTTGGGAGACTGAGAATTATACTGTATTAATAGTTATACTAATGAGAATTGGTGAGGATATTAATAAAATGTGGAGTGCCTTAAGTAAGCTCCTACTACTCAGTAAGATTCATGACAGTTCTGAATAGACACTTCAATATAAATTTTTAGACTGTGAGATTATCGCTGCATTACTTTCTGTAATAACTTTGGATAAAAATATAATCATTTCCTGTTTGCAGTCTACAGACCCAATAATCTGCCTCAGGAGTTAGTATCCAACAGGCAAATGATGAATGGCAACGTTATGAAGTAGTGCAAGGGCCTCCGTATCTCACTCTGTCCTTTTACCTTCAATACAAATACATTGGGATACTGCTCACTACAGAGATATTTTCCATGCTTAACCAAACAGAGATCTGTCTATTTACATCTCATATTTACTAAACTTTCAGTAGATGTCAATAGTTCAAAGAAATAAACACATTAAAGTGAAATACAAAATACATACAATTGATGGTAGTGCTCAAATATGTCAGTTGATGCACAAACTTTACTTAGTGCCTTATTTGTGTGTAATATGGTTCAATTTGTGTTGATTCATTCCTCCCTTTGCCACTTCTCTTAATTCACAGTGTCATGTTTTTATGAGCTGGTGTCGCAGGAGTATCTACAAGCAAAGCACCTATTGTTGATGTGACACTGGCGACCCAAGAGGTGTGCATGGATCTTCTCACTACTTTTCCACTGCTTCTGGAACAGTCTGCCTTTTATTTACCACTGTGGCAGACTTTGTCTTCTACAGCTGACAATTTGCAATCACTTTTCTCCTTTTCTTCAACTAGTTCAGCTATAGTCATTATGAAAAGAGAAAAATAATCAAACTCGAAAAACCTTACAGTGATTGGATCTGATTGTAGATGCCTCAATTGCAAAGCAGCTGAAATTACTGATGTATTACAGTTCTTGAGAGCAAGTTTCTGGCAGTAACTCTGGTAGGAATCTTGAATAAATTGTAGCTATTGATCACTAGCCTTGATATTTCCCACATACAGAAAGTCTGGCTCTTTGTTCACATTGTAGGCATCCTCGCTTGCTCACAGGCTTGTTTTTAGAGTGAACCAGCTAATCCTTTTCTATGGGAAATGGGGCATATTTGACAGGATAGGTCACCACAGAGTCTGATCCAAGCGGACAGCATAGATGCAGACTATGTTTGACTTCTGCATCACAGAAGATGTTACAATTTCAGAAATACTCCTGCTCTCTCTCTTGGGTACACAAAAAATACTCCAGTGTCATGCATAAAGACATCATTCTGC
The DNA here is from genome assembly GCA_013400335.1 of Eurystomus gularis. Lineage (NCBI taxonomy): Eukaryota > Metazoa > Chordata > Aves > Coraciiformes > Coraciidae > Eurystomus > Eurystomus gularis. The sequence goes on from VZZY01022475.1 coordinate 44,559, forward strand.
AGGCTGTAAAAGAGTCCTCTCAGAACTCATGGAATCATAGAATAATTTTGGTTGTAAAAAACCTTTAAGATCATCAAATCCAACCATAAACCTGGCACTGCCAAGTCCACCACTAAACCATGTTCCTCAATGTCACATCTACATGCCTTTCAAGAAGTGCTAAGGCACATGGAGGACAGGGAGGTGATTCAAGACAGCCAATATGGCTTTATCAAGGGCAAATCCTGCCTGACCAACCTAGTGGACTTCTATGATGGAGTTGACTACATCACTGGACAAAGGAAGAGCTATGGATGTCATCTATCTGGACTTTTGTAAGACCTTTGGCATGGTTGCCCACAACAATCTTCTATTCAAATAGGAGAGAGATGGATTTGATGGGTGGACTATTCAGTGGATAAGAAATTGGTTGGATGATCACATCCAGAGGGTAGTGGTCAATGGCACAATATCCGGATGGAGATTGATGACAAGTGGTGTCCCTCAGGGGTCCATACTGGAATCAGTGCTGTTTAATATTTCATTATGGATTCTCATTTCTGGCCACCTGTCCTTAGCTCCAATGCCCAGGACCATGCATGAGCTGCTGGCTGTTGTTGTCTGTCACCCTTTGCTGTATTGCTACATAGTCATTGCATGTGAACTAACTCAAAAGTTGATTCTTATGAAGGATTGCTGCAGGAAGAGTAACAAACAGCGGACAAAATAGGCTCAATAGGATCAATAGGATCAATAAAGGCTCACAGAGGAAGAGGTCTCCCCTCTTGTTCAGTGGTTCGATGGTTGGGGACATGCAAAACAACACCATGAGGTCTTAGGTCCAAACTCTAGTTTTGTCTAGTGAGACCTGCATCCACACCAGCACACAATAAAGTGCTCATTGGTGCTTACAGGGGGAGAAATGCTCTTCATCCCTTCTGCTGACATGTGGTCTGGATGAAGCTGTGATGGGTTTGGTACAAAAATGGTTAATAACTGTGCCTAGGGCATCTTCTGTAGGTCACAGAGATAGTGGCTCTTCAGAAGCCTGTCCCAAGCCTGATTTTGTTCAGCTTCTCAGTAATGACTTGTACAGTGAACTACAGACTACATCTGTACCTACTGCCTAGGTAGTGTGGTGCAAGGAAGGAGGGCAGAAGTCTGGGAAGAACAAGGGAAGAGTGACAGCCAAATTCAAATTAGTCTTGACAACCTGGAAAAATAGTCTTAAAAAAACAGATTAAAGCTCAGTAAAGGCAAGTGAAGGGTGACACTTCAACCAGGATAATCAGTCATAGACTGAGTTGGGGTGGGTTATGCAGCAACCTTTCAAAAAAGGAGCTCAATTATTAGTGAGCCACGCCCTATCAGAGAGAAAAAGGATGTAGTCACTGTGGAACATATGAGTGGGAAAATGGCTTGCACCACAGACTGAATCATCCCTCTGATCTGGTCACCAGTGATGACTGCTACAGCTTCAATGAGGACATAAGACTCAGTTTTAGGCATCGCACTTCCAGGAAGACATTAAGATGACAGCAACAATAAGGAAATAGTGAAGGGTGAACTGCCTGCCTAAAAAACATGTCAAGAATTACGATTAACATCCTCTAATACCTAGAAGTTTGCTATAGAGAGGTAGGGATTTTTTTTTTTGTCTGCGGTCATGAAGGCTCAGACAATAAATAATGTGTTCAAACTCCAGCAGAAAAGATTCAATTCCATATTAGAAATAGCTTTCCACTGCTAAAGGTAATAAAGCCTCAAAACAGCTTACCTTGGGAGACCATGGGCTGCCAGAGGCCTTCAGAACAGTGGGGAAATATTGATTGAGGAACAGCTGATCCTGCTTTGAACAGAGGGATGGACCAGGGACCTTCCTTAAGTCCTTCCTGCTCTGTATTTCTATGACTCAAGGCAGCAGCCCTGGGTTAATCCATGACTACCTGAAACCCCTTCCGATAACACTTTTCAGGAAAGTGTCAGTGCTGTGGATCAATGTGAAGTTAGTTTCTAGAAAACCCACTGTAGTAGCAAGAGAGCTGTAGAGATCTCAGGCAATCACTGTCATAACAGATGTAAGGAACTGTGCTGATTATCTTCCTTTGGCAAAGCCAATGACCTTCTGAACTGCCAACTACCCAGACTACTGCTACCCTACATTAATCCTACAGTTGGTTGTCTCCTCCTAAAACATTAACTGTTGCAAAACATAGCAGAAAATTCCTTTAAAAGATTCTCAAATCTAAGTACTGTGAGAGAGGTCAGAATTAGAAATCCAGATTACACTTGCAACTGAATTTTAAAGGTAATAAAGTAAAAGCAGGAATTGAGAGAGAAGGGGATAAGTTCTAATTCACTCCCACCAGCTCTACTGGAGAAGCAGCCTTGGTGCTCATCTTAACCGCTTAAAACCAGGACTGGGGAAACGAACTCAGTCTTCTGTGTTCATTTCAGACTTGTCAGCTTGTTTTGCCTGTGTATTCTCACCACACTAAGTGCTGGCACATTAATAATTTTTTAATAGAGATATTACAAGATTTCAAGAAGATAAAACAGTATGTGGAGCTGACATCCAAGCTGTACCTTCAGGGCATGGGGAGGGAGAAGGGAAGGATGGGTGTAGGAACAAGGGGGCTGGAGAGTGGGTGCAATTTTCTTGGGGCTGGAGAAGAGGGACAAGTGTGGATGCTGCACATTGCAGGACATTCCTGGTCTAGTCCTAGATGAAATATAGAAGCCGGATCCAGCTGATGGCTACTCCTCTTTCATTCATCTTTCTAGATGAGTGAACGTGGATGATCTCTTGCCCTGACTTGCCTTGAAAATTAACCCAGTGCAGTGGTGAACGGGTCATAAAATATCCCTATAGCCTTAGTTACTGACCTACGTGTTGGAGGAGGTAGCTGTAAATCCCACTCTGCTACATCCACTCAAGCTGAGTTTGATCCAGCCCCTGCTCAAGTCTGTGGCAAAATTCCCACTGATTGCCAACAGACTTAGACCAAGTTTACGAGCCACATAATTTACACAATGTCTTGGCTGCCCGAAGTAATGTCCATCTGTTTCAAAGGCATTTACAACACCAGACAAATTGGTTGAGCATGGAGGCTAGACAGGGCCTGACAGGCAAATGCCAAATGGAAACCTGGATTGTCCCTGCTGCTGCTCTTTGGACAAGGCTGTTTCTCAGGGAGCCTTCCCCAGAGCAGTGCTCACATGCTTGCTCTTCACCCCTCAGCCAAGGTGTTACCCAAGCAGGGGAGTGCCTTTAGGGTCAGCTGGAACCAGAGGAAGCAGCTGATTACCTGTCTTTGCATTGCCCCACCAGGTCCTCACACCACATGGCAAGCAGTGGCCAGTGATATGTGCTCATCAGCTTTCTAGACAGGTAAGTTGTTGCCAAACCATTAAAGAGGTCTACAGGGTTAAAAAAAAAGTGGTTTGTGACCTGCACATATTTTTTGAGGTAAATATTCCGTTTGTATGCATGAGAGAACTAATACAGGCGCCAGAAACAAGGTAACAGCTGGTATACTCTGTCAGTCCAACCTTAAAAGCATATTTACCTTAAAAGCATATTTACCTTAAAAAATGAAGAAGGAAAAGATAAAAAATAAAAAATAAGAATGAAGAGACTTGGAAAAGGAATAATTGATTTTTCAGCTCAATGGTAAGAAAAGAATCTCCAGGCTGGATCAATGGGCCAAGGCCAATAGGATGACCTACAACAAGGCCAATTGCCAGGTCCTGGACTTGGGCCACAACAACCCCACACAATTCTACAGGCTTGGGGAAGAGGTGCTGGAAAGCTGCACTGCAGAAAGTGACCTGGAGGACCTGATCAACACCAGCTAAATATGAGCCAGCAGTGTGCCCAGGTGACCAAGAAGGCCAACGGCATCCTAGCTTGTATCAGAAACAGTGTAACCAGCAGGTCTAGGGAAGTGATTGCATCCCTGTACTTAGCCTGGTGAGGCCACACCTCAAATACTGAGTTCATTTTTGGGCACCTCAATACAATAAAGACATTGAGGTGCTGGAGCAGGTCCAGAGGAGCGCAACAAAGCTGGTAAGCACTTCTGCTCACTCAAGTGACGTTAAAACTAACACTAAGCTTTCTTTTGGGATTATTTAGCCTCTTAAACTTGGTATTTTTCTAACACAGATGAGGTTATCAACAAAAGTTATTATTTCAAAATTAATGTCACATCTTCAGCTTAAAAATGTAGAAATTACATGTCTTAAACATGTTTATATTGTAACTACACTTCTGTCCAGCATAACTGGATGATTGATCAAAAGCTGATTTGATTCAAGTTATATTTGGAGCCCACCTGGCTCTTTTCTGCCCCTAGATCTCACTTCATTTTGGAGGAGTTTTTCCTTCACTGCACATACTTGTCAAGCCCTTGGGAAAGAGTCCATCACAGCTAGCCATGAGGTAGCTAAAGACTAAGATGGCCTCGCACTGCCTCTTGATGAGACCACATTTGTGCATTACAGTAAAGTGAGTCAGCTCTCTCTTTCTGTGTCATTTTGCCCGTGACAGGTCAGTGAGGGTAAGAAAAAGGTGTGGGGAGAAGAAGCAGTTTAAACCTGACCACCCACCAGCCGCTGCACAGTGACGAGATGAGTCCAGAGTACTCTACAATGGATGTGGCTTTTCTTCATGCATGCTTTCAGTCTGGAAACATGGGTCTTCAATAAAATCTCCCACCAGAGCAGAGTTACAATGGGTGTAAAGTCACTCATTTCAGTCTCATCAAGTCATTAATTTCTTTCTCACTCCTTGCAACCTTGAAGGGGTATTTGTAGAGGCAGAGGCAGCCCAGAATCCATCCCATGTGAAATGGTGGCTGTTGTGAACCAGTGAAGCATCGTGTGACCATGCAGCCTTCCCACCATTCAGACCACTAGGTACAAGACCCAGCTCTTTGAAGCTGAGAAGAAATTACATAAAACTAATCAAATGCTGTTTGTTAATGTCGAAACTTCTTATCAGACACTGGAAGAGATCAGAGGTAAAGCTGAAATGCACAGCATAGACATAACCACTGGCAGGAGACAAGGCAGCTCAGAGGGCAGCAGACACTCCCATGGGTACTGCGGCTTGTTAATGTGTTTTTAATTTACTGTAATTTTTTTCTATGAAATGGGGAAAAGGACAAGTGAGAGACAATGTCTGCATTTCTGCAGGTATCTTCCACTGAGAGTCTTTTCAAGAATTTGGCTGAAGGAGTAGAAGAAGGAAAAGCTCATACCATGTAAAAACCGCTGCAATAGCACATTATGCTGAAAACACTCATTTACCAAGGAAGAAAAAAGCCCTCCTCTCACAACTGCAGACCATGAAGTGTTTTTAAACTGTGCACTGAGACAAATGATAGCAATTGCCATGTGAGCGTGTTTGCAGCACTTGGGTGCAGAGGGAAATGAAAGGTGGCACATGCTAGGCCTTTAGCTCTGGTAAGTGCCCTTGTTTTAGAGCTGGCCTGTTTTCCAGATCATACTGGGGCTTGCAATAGCCTCTTCAGCTGGCTGAGACACCTACCACATGCTACAGAGTCCAGCAGTTGCCTTTTGTGGGGACATCTTCCCTCTGTCACGGTGCTCTGAAGCATGGCAATGCCGCCTCTGCTTTTGGGCAGGGTGAGAGAGCACAGGGTCACTAATTTGGAGTCAGATGCCCTATCCCAGCTATACATGTAATGGTTTCCAAAAGTCTTGTGCCTGCAAGCAGTTTTTTGAGGGTAAAACAGCTAAGTACCAAACAGTAGTATGGTTTGACAACTCCAATGTAATAATTCCAGCTTTTTTCAATGTAAATACCTAAAACCCCAAGTTCCTCATAGAGAAAGGCAGGTGCTTCTTCAAGGCCTCGGAAAAGATCCCCTTGCTTCAGACTGGGAGCCAAGTTAGGGGGGCAGAGAAAAGTTAAGTACACAGAAATATATTTCCTACAAATGCAAATCTTTGACTCTCCCACAGCCAAGGACAACTTACATGGGTGCAGAAAGAGTGAAGGTGTAGCCTTTACAGTAGTCTGGGTATTTAAATCTATAGCTCAATTGTTGGTCTATGACATGGAGAATGCATGATTTTTATTGACTACAAGAGTTTCAATTCAAAGGGGGGAAAATGAGGTACCAAGCTAAAATCTGTCTTTTGCAAGAGACATTCAATATTCTGAGTTGTGGCACCCTGGCTATGGGAAGAGATTCTGCAGTCCAACTGCTAGATGGAATCCCAGCCTTGCAGCAGTCAGCAGTAAAACTCCCATCTGTTGTAAGGATTGCAGAACTTCTCTGATATCTTTACAGTGTTCTGAACTTGATCAGGTTTTCTCCATTAAAAGGATGATGTTTCCAGAGTAGGTAGTTATTTTCTACATCACACAGTTGCGATCTGATTGTTCTCACAAGAATCAGACCTCCAGAGAGTGGCAGGTTTGACTGCTTAATAGAAACCTGAATTTGACTGGGAGAGGGACAGAAAGCTGCTGTAGACATCAGACATCAATAATGCAGGTCTCCAGTGACCTAGAAGAGCTGAAGGATTTACCTGCTGTACTGGTATCCGTACAAAGAGGCCACTAAACATGAAAGTGACAACCATCATTAAGAAGATGGACTTCTTTGTTAGTCTTTCCTGTAACTTCTCTGTACCTTAGTTGTATTCAGGGGACCTTACAATTTTTCTCCCAATAGGTAATCTAATAACCTGAGAAGTTTTGTTTCATTCTCACCTTGGATGTCATTATTTTTAAAAAGAGACAAGCTGTCCCAGGACTGTGCAATTAAATCATTAGATTTGTAAAAAAACTAGTAATACATTGGTAGCAGTTGGGATATACTTTACCACTCATTACTAGCTAGCTGGAGAAAGCTGCTGATACAATTAAACAGTGTTTTATATACAGTTACAGTGATTCCTATTTTTTTTCCTAGTCACATATTTTCATCTAAGCATTTTAATAACCAACACTTAGAAATTAATTAGATAACACTGTTCCTCTCAACTTATTTTCTTATGTTGCCAATGCATGTCTGTCTCCTCAGTATCTCACTTTCCTTTTACTTCTTCATCCTCTTATGTTTATACCTATATCATACTTTCTCTTAATCCAATTTTTACTGCCATATGTCTATAAAGATAATATTTTTATCAATGAGACACACATCAGAGATTAAAAGCAATGTGGAATTAAACCTACCAAGCTGTGAATAAAAGAAACCTTAATTGTACTTTGTAGTTAACTGTCTTCCTAGAAACACTTATTTTTCTGTAGAGGATATTTTACATAATGCAGCTTAGAAAACAGACATTCAAAGTATAGGTACCTGGACTGGTTTGGGGAAGAGTGAATCAGGGAGATTATAGCAGGGCATGAAGTCAAATTTCCACATTTCATGCGTTAATCAGGCACTAAGAAGGAACAGCTGAAGCATATGACGAGGGTTAACTTTGATGGGCACCAACAAAAAGCAAAGAGATTCCTGGTGATTTTATTTCTCAATCCTGCTCCAATACAAATTAAGTCTGTGAAGGTTTTTTAAAAGTCAAGGCAAGCGGATGTGAGGATGCTGCACTGGGATAAGGAGATGATGTCTGCTTGCAGTCTTACCACCTCCAGCCAAGTCTTCTGCTCCAAGTACGGGTCTGGGCTGCAGCATCTCCAAGCATCCCAGCATGCAGCAGCGCTGGCCATTGGGGTAAGGCTTTCCTCTAGATCAAGAGAATGGACATCCGAAGATTATGTTAAAAAAAGTTGCAAATATTGGAGGTGCTTTGGAGCTAACTCAGTTCCCACAAGCTGTGTAATTCAGTTGGTGGCTGAAATCCTGACTATGCTGAAAACAGAGATAAAAGTGCTGCCGACTCCAGAGGTCCCAGAAGCCCACTAGCCGTCTTTGCTGCTTGCTCCCACCAGAGCTGGTTGGGTTTGATGGTGCTTTTTTGTGTGTTGACAAGCTGCAGTGACAGTGCAGCTGCATTTTGGCAGTGGGTAAGGTGGTACCCTCTCCAGACCCTGCATATCTCAAAAGGACAAGCTTGCCACAGATTGGCAATTTGGCCTTTTTAGATCTACACTGTAAAGCCACCCTGGGCTTTACATCTGGCATCTGGAGCTGTAAAATCAGCTGCTTCCAACCTGCTGCTTCTAGGCAGAGTGATGGGCAGAAACTTGTAGAGTAGCAGAGACACGGGCAGACTGGGGATCCATCCTCCAAGTACAAGGGTAAGAGAGGGCTTCCAGTCCCCCACCAAAAATGTAGATGCTGATTTACCCCAAAAGGAAGTCAAAGAGAAAAGAGAATTTGAATTGTGAAAGTTTGTCCAGCTCCTGGACACCACAGTGATTCATTGTCCCTTATTCTGTGGGTGGACTGTGGTGTGACAAAACAATTCTTTGCCAAAAATTAAGCAAGCAATTTGTGTTTCATCTGAATAGGCACAGAATCCATTCAATGGCCTTAAAATACTTATAAAACAATGACTCTATAATGTTTTAAAAAGTATTTGGAAACCTTAGTGAACACAGTATACAGAAACACTGCACTGCTATATAAGTAAACAGGAATTGAAACATCCAAAGGAGAGTGCAAGGCCCTGCCTGTGTTTTTTGAAGTTTCCTACAGACCCCTGTGGCAGGGATTACATTCTCTGTTAATTCTGCAGCATGGTTTATTTTCTGCAAAATTCTATAATGCAAGGATAGCAGAAGTGTTTTGAAAATGTATCATGAATAGGTACCAGCTCTGCTCAGAGTCAAAGATATATATACACAAAATATATATGGAAATCAAGCATTTGTTGAAAAATAAAAGTAAAGTAACCCTACTAGGGTCAATGAGATGTCGTTTTGCATTCACTATCCTAAGCTGATATTTTTTATTAGATGAACTTCAGGTAGAACGTGCCTGGGATATTTCAAGCAGAAAAACAGGGATCAAAACAAAATTAAGTGGGATGATTAAAACCCTGAAGTACATACTAGCCCATGTTGTGTTAGCTTGTGGCTTTCTGTGTACAAAAAAGTGGATTATATATGTATGCCCTATTATTCAACAGGCATTAATGATTGTTAGCGTTTACACAAACTCCATTAAGTCAGCTGCATTTCATGGCTAGTGACTAACCTGCTACTTTTTCTATATCTTTATAGAAATAACTTGGAAAATACTTAAACCTATGCTATAGATTTCTTCCTCTTTATGAGCTGCTAATACTACAAAGAAATCACTACATTTTCTAAGCATAAATAAAGAGAGAACAAGGGTTTTTTTGCATTAGGAAAGTGTTTTCCATATTCTTAGTCTAGCTGCTACTGTGGGAGTTGTAGTTTAAAAAAAGAAATAAGCACAGCTGCATTTAGTCATAATGTTTAGTAAGCAAGAGGCCTTACTACACAGAGATGCAATGAAAAAAGAGTAGTTTTAACAACCTCTCAGTTCTAAAATTCTGAAAAAAAAAACCCCATGTGGTTCAGTTTTTAAATGGTGGCTTTAAACTCATTATAGTCTTCTGTAAACCCAGTGAAGACAACAGTATTTGTGAAGTGGTCATGAGTTAGTTTGCAGAATTGTAAGAAAATGACAAGGATTTGGCTGCATATGTAGTTCTAAATGGAAACTATTGCTAGTCTGATTCAAGTATGGGAAACTACTTTCTCAGACATATGTTTGGAGTTTTTTTGGAGTTTAATCTGCTTTGTAAACTAAACTACTGAGAAATGGTGCATGAGAAATATTTCTGTTTCGCTCCCTATTTTACAAGAAAAGTCTACTGTATTTTTCCTTCCTCCTTCTTACTTGAATAAAGAGCCAGAGCAAAATCTGCTTGTGAAACTCAACACTTGAGTAACCATGTGGCCATTAGTGTGTTCAGATGGACACTTATTAAGCACAATAATCTAATGAGAACAGACACTTTGTGCATGTAATTGACACCCACAGAAAATGTGCAGGCAATTTGCCCTAAAATGCTTAACGTGTTAGGAGCACTCACCAGTCCTCATTTTCTGTCTGGTGCCTCATAGTCTTTAATATTCTTCTACAAGTAGAAAGCAGATAATCTCCTCTTTCCTTAAGGTACAAATGCCTGTTTAAATGAAACCAGTAGCATACCCCACCATACAGCAAAACACCATTGATGCTTCTCCCAGCTTTCCTTTGCCAAGCCCTAAAATGACAACATGCTTAACATTCAATTGTGGGGCGTTTTAATATTCAGCAAGAAATTGTCCAGTATTAACTCAGTTCACATACTGCTACTGAATATGCTGGAGGTTCTTTAGGTACTGCTGTAGTACCTGTGGGAACTCTAGAAGATCTTGTTGTGGCCCATGCTCAGTTGCATGTTTCTACTCTTGGCCAGCATGATCATCAGCACTACTGCTCTTTTCAGGATGCCAATCAAAAAAGCTATTTCTTCTCCCACATACAAGCTTTCCTGTTGAAACAAATGTTGATAATTTCAAAGCTACCAGGCAGCTACTGAAATCAGTCTGAAAAAAATGCCAAGTCAACTAAAATACAGTATAGTGACAGATGGGGAGCTAAAAATACCAGTTTGAGAATTTTTTGAAAAGTCAGGCCCTACTGAGAGATGTCTTGCATGCTCAGTCTCTCGAGGTCTGGGCAAAGGCATGGATTACTGAGCAAGAAAAGCAACATGTGGGAAGGGCCAAAGGCTGGAGCGAGGTGAGGCTGGACCATCTCACTGCTCCCTGGAGCATGGCCCTGCTGGGGGCTGGAGCACCACGAGATTAGAGCAGCTCTGTTGGCCCAGCCATGCTGCAGCAAGGCGTGGTCTTGTTTTGGTCTCTGTGCCAAAGGTTTGGGTCCTGATTCCCTTGTGGAGGGAGAAACTGCTACTTTCCTCTTAAAAAGCCACAGGAGATTTAGCACAAAGGCACACAGGTCTACCCTCCATAATTCATACTCATGTCATGCTAAGGTGTGTTTCCATCATATGCAATATAAAACCACAGGTATTCTGACCATGACAGACTCCTGAACTGATGTTATTACATTATTGCATTGCAAATGTTTACTTAAGAAGCTTATTTTCTGTTTCTGTCTCTGAAGATACCTCCTTTCATTAAACATCCCTCCTAAGCACTATCTGACCCTCCTTGCAGTTTTACACCTGCTGTCATTCTCACTACTGTATCTTTCCTGCAAATGAATGTGACAAATTGCTGTGAGCTGGACATCAGCTTTTTTCTACTGCAAGAAAAAATTGACCATTTTATAATTTCAATTTTTTTACTGCTCTGCCTTAAATTAAGAGCACGCCCTTCCTCTCTACCCAAACTGTTTAATCATGTATTTTTGTTTCTTTTTTCCCTAGTCTAGTTTCTAACGCATACAGAGGAAAGTGCTGGAGCTTGAATTCTCCTGTAGCATGTTCTCAGATTTTCAGTGTCTCTCCAGAAAGGTGTGATTAAAAACAGACAAAGGAATTGCATTGCAGACCTCAGCATCTTCCACCTATTTTGTCCCACTGGTTGTTGAAGTTGACCACTAAAGCCAGGTTTACGGCCTGATGAGATATTTCATTCTTTGAAAAAAAGACACTTAGAAAAATGTAGTGGCCAGCTTTACTGAATCATTCTGTCCAACCTATATAAAGTCACCCTACCAATAAAATTAATGAGAATGAACTAAATAGCTTTCTACTAATGTAAAAGGCTTATATTTCCAGACAGAGCAAGGGACTTTGTTATACCACACTACTGGCAAGCGTCTGCTTTTGTCTGTCATTTTCCTTGTCCGGACTCTGATTTTATTATCATATTGCTGTAATGAAAAGCACAAATCATCTGGACAGCAATGGCAAGGGGCTGTATCTCACTGCTCTGATGTCACCAAATGACTGTATTTCATGGCTTTGTCATCCCATAACTTTTGTGAAAAACACCAACCAGTCTGAGGACTGGCATGCAAATAAACACGAGCTGGCTACATGGGTCTCCTCTGAGTCACGTCAGACAGATATTTCAGCCCTGCCTTTGCCTGTGCCCTTCACTCCTGACTGACTACGGCAGCTCTCCACAGTGGCTCTCTATGGAGCCTTCTGTGCCCTTCTGTGGGGATCAGGGGCCATGGCTTGGGATGGCCCGGAGGGAAAGTCAAACACTACAGCACAGCAGGGAAAGTTCTGTTTTCTTCATAGTTTCACACATTGTGAACAAGTGTTTCAGTGCTATTGTTCTATTCATAATTCAATTACTTCATGCATTGATCCCTCCCATCTGACAGCAGGAAACGCTGCTTTATGAATTGCACACATTTATTGCGACTCATATGCACAATTCCCAGAGCAGAAATAGCGCTTGTGACATTGTAGCTTTTTTCAGAGTCAATTCCCTCTCCTTTAAATTAAGAAGGCACTGAACTGGAGTCCTAACTCAGCGTTGTTTCTGCTTTCTGTCAATATTCATATTGCCTCCCAACAAACTACGCCCACTCATGTGCTAAGAAACAGCTGTGAGCAAATCTATTTGAGTCTTTGTGCAAAAAGTCACACAATGGAGATCAAATCTGAAGAAACTGAGTGACCTTGCCTTAAAAGGCAGCTAAACTTTAATGTCTTTAGCTAAACATTCCAGAAAGAGCTAGTGATTGAGATACGTAATGTGGTATCTGGAAAACTGACCCCAATTGCTGGTTACTGACCCTCATCTTACCTGCTACTGCTGCAGAAAGCTCAAGTAGCTGTGCAAAGGCAAGTGTGAACACACTCAGACTGTCAAATGTAATGACACATTTCTACCAACAAGAAGAATTAGGTGGGGAAAAACTGATGGGTTTTGTTTTGGAAAATTTTTCAAGTAATTACTTCATTAAAAAAAAATCAATCCAAAGCTATACAAAAACCCAAGATGATTATTTGCTGCAAATCTTTAATTACACTATTATAACAATTACATTTTGGGCTGATATTTTTCCTCTTCTAAGTTGTTACTGGTGCATGTAAGGAGGGTGTGGCTGCTTGCATTCCTGTGCTCTTCAACAGCAAGATGGAGTCAGAAGGGCACCAAGAAATTCTCACCCATTAAAAGAATGCAGGGTAAGAAAAAGTTAAGAGACAGGGCAACATTTTTCACCAGAAGCTGTATTAAGCTGCCTTTATTCAAGTAGCTCTCCAGGGACTTTGTGTGTCCACAAGGTAGGCACGCTCCTGCCAGCAACAGCTGCTTGACCAATGCTTTCTTTCAAGAAGGCGTCTTGATCCATCACTGCAGAACCATGTTGTTCTTCCTGTTTATAAAGCAAAACCTCTCATACCCAGATATTTATGGCAATATATGAACTCTAAGCATTATTTCTTTGTGAAAAAGCGACAGTGATATATGTACACTTAATGGCCGTAATAACAGTTAGCATTTGAAATCCATGTATCCCAAAACACCAGTGTGATCCCTAGTGCAGCACTGCAAGCTAGGGGCTTATTTTGGACTGAAATACAGGACAAAAGTGACTAGATCTAACCATCAATAAAGCCTCAAAATCTGCAGCACCGCCTTGAAACATAAGAAATTTTGAGGCATGTATGTTCTGACTACGGGAACTGAGTGTTTAGTTCTTTCTAGACTTCTTACCATGTTATTCCACAGATCCCTCCCACATTTCTCTGTCACATACAAAAGCCAGATGGTGTTCAGCACATATCCATGGAGATGCTACTCTGTCTTTTGTTCAGGCATCTGTGGTCAGAAGTGGGGCAATGACATTTTATTCTCTCCTCTGCTTCGATGGATTTAATCTCACATCTCAAGGAAAAGTACCTTGCACTATATTTTTTTTAGGTTGTTGGACCCTCATTTTTTTCCAAGAAAAAAGATGGGGGTTTTGAGTAAAAGATGGTAAGTGAACCTCACTCCAGAAAATATATTTTTCTTAGGGGGAGATATGCATTCTACTAGCTCAGAGTGATTACCATGACTAATGCACATTTCCTACAAATAATTAGCACATGCTTACAAAACTAGGGTTTTGTCTTTTCATTCACATGCTATTTTAATGAATATATATATATATATACCACATGTTATATATCTCCACACATTTGCACATAAAACTTGCACTGTGTTGAACATATAAATACATTGACAGACTTCTCAAATTTGCTTACCTGACACACCCACAGAATCACAGAACTGCCTAGACTGGAAAAGACCTTTAAGATCATAGAGCCCAATCATGAACCTAACACTGACAAGTCCTCGACTAAACCATATCCCTAAGCACTACCTCTATACATCTTTTAAATACCTCCAAGGATGGGGACTCCACCACTGCCCTGGGAAACCTGTTCCAATGCCTGACAACCCCTTTGGAGTACAGCAAATAGAAATAGTAGCAGTATTGATTACACAGTAGTGCTACACGCTTGAGTCTAACCAATATAAACATCTTACACTGTGAAGAGTGTTATGTGAGAGGTGGCTGTCACACTATGCCATCAGCAGTGTTCCTGCCTAATTCCAGAGCTGTTCCATGGTAGGTGTGATCCAAGGGAAGGCCGAAATATTGCATTAAACACAGCTCATTAATGTTTAAAGTTCCATTGAATAATGATATCTAAATTATTATTTCAAAAAAACTTCAAGAAAATACAATTAAATCTGGTGCTATTTTGAGCAGAGCAAATTTTTGCCTGTTGGTTCTTAACTAAGTACGAGGACAATTGGATTTCTGAGTTCCTGGATGTTGTACAGCTATTCTAGCAGCTATTTCTGTGCTCATTATATTCACTGCAAAACTTCTTGCCTTTAGAAAGCACAAGATCGAGTACCCAAAGCCAGATTCTACCCCAATGATGCCAGTGGGGGCTTTGCCATTAATTTTGTTGGAAGCAGAATTAAGCTTTCACATGTTGCACTCTATTGTTTGAGAATGACCAAATTACCAGTTTGTTTCAACACCTCTTTCAAAGCTTATTGATGACAACAAAAATCTTTTTTTTATAAAAACATATCTTACATCACAATATTTTAAAAGTCTATGTAACTATCACCATCATGAATATTATTACTATTTTACAAAAATACCCTGAGGCAAATTTAGGAAGCAGAAAATGCAAGTGCAAGGAGAATGGTCAGCAAGCACTCAGCTGTGTCTCTTAGGAATGTGTATGTTCTGGAGGCTTGATTGAAAAGGACCAGTTAGAAGCAAAAACAGATGGAAACACAGGACTGGTGCTTAATACAAGTCTTCAGACTCAGAGATTTCAATAATTTATCTATGTATCACCTGTGCCATAATGCAGTTGCTCTTTGAGCAAGTGAATATTGTTGTCTCTATCTGAAGTGAAGAAGAATTAGATCACAGAGGGTAAGTTTAAACCCATAAAAATGTAACTTCTGTGATAAAACCCAAGAAGCATTTAAAATCACTTGCTGTTTCCTGTGCATATAATACCACAGAATCTGAACATCTTCCACTGATGCATCAAGTGATGCAGCTACTATTTATTTTATATGTTCTCTTTTCTCCTGTATTACACAAGGGCTCAGTGTAATACAGAAGATATGTGAAATGTTGTGTCCTGTATTGGTAGGGACTCTACTTGACAGAGAGTTTAGCCTCCTTATTGCTCTGTGCTGATTTTTAGACAGCTGAATTGAAGAAACATCCTAAGAGAAATTCTTAATGACTGTATATTTTTAGACTTGTCCTCAGGAAGGCTCAATATTTATCCTTAAACTAGAAAAATGAAGATTTACACACACACTAACACCCACCCATCAAGTTGTTAGGGTACCCCTTCACAGACACTTTCAAACAGTGCAAATACTATGGATATTTTTGGGTTTTGGCTTTGGTGAAGCATAAAGCATCATTTATGCGTTAAATACACAGATAATCCAACTCTCCCCAAGAAAGCTCCTGTTACACTTAATTTGTTTCAAACAAAATTTTAGTGTCCTCTCCTGATGCCTGATGGTTAAAGCCCCAAAAAGTACAAGGTCTGTTTATAATCTCTTTAGGGCAGAAAAACTCTGTCCTTCAGTGAGAGCAGATGGGAAAGCCTGGGACTCCAGGCAATTTCACACATGTAGTGATCCAGGAGTAGAGCAGCTGATGATGTTTAACTTTCTCAACCCACTGGAATGGATGAGTCCTCTTTAAGGATAGACTCAAAAAAAGTAATATTTTTCAAATTGATGGATTATTATCCTTGACAGTCACTTAAAAATAATAGGAACTTAAGGAAAACAGCCTGAAGGTAATACCTCTTGGTACATGATTAAATTTCCATGCTCAATGTGCCTGTGATGACCCAACAGTGTAATTGGGCATACTCATGGAAAGGGACCTAAACAGCCCATAACTTGCCTCCATCATACCCACTGACATATCTTTGAGACATGAAGAGTTTTGCAGCCCCAGCAGCAGCAAAGGACTTGTGTTACCACTGCATGATTGCATCTATTAAAAGCAATTATAATAATTAACCACCAAGCACAGCAAGCAAGAAAAGGGAAAAATAATGGGAAGCACAACATACGAGATTTAAGTCACCTTTTCAGCCTTCTAACACCGAGCCATTGTGGACTGTATAGGCTGTTTAAATTACAGCAGACCAAGAGTCCTCTGAGGTGTGGAGTGCTAGTGAGCAACAGAGAGTCCCCATTTTCTGGGTATCAAGCAGCCCATTCTGGTTCAGAGTAATGTCCATACCCAGACACTGTTGATTATGTCTTATGGCATACCTCCGCAGAGTTTGTACTGTGTTTCCTGCTCTGAAGTATGATAGAGATTTTTTATTTCTATGCTCCCCCATATCTGCTTGTAAGAGCGGGAAACCAAGTGAGAGTGTCCCAGAGCTGCTTTCAGTGTACATTTCTAGGAGCTTGGCAGAGTTGCCTGCAAAATCAAAGGTCAGGCACTATGACTACATTCCTTAATCCTACAGAAGCATTTGAGGTCTGCCAACAAGAAGGTGCTGTTCCAGATTATTTTTTAGAAGATGCCGAAACCATAGTTCACATGTATAGTCAATGTATTAAAGATTAGTGGTGGATTTGCAGGAAGGCAGTTTTCTGAAATAAGGCTCATTGATCTTCATACAAGAGGGTTTTTACATCTGTTTTTAAGCCCTCCCGTCTCCAAATAGTTGCCAAAGCCTGTCAGCAGAAGGGTGGGGATAAGCTGGGATGAAATGAAGCACCTTTTTAGATGTAAGGGTATTTTAAGGTTGCTGGTTCTCCTTAACTTTAAATAAATTGAAATAAGCCATTTTAATACAATGGAACAATTTCATTCAGGAACAGACAAAAAAGAGCATCCTGAGGATAATCACATAGGGGTTTTTCCCACCAACAGCTGTAAAAGTCAAAATGAAACTGCAAAACCTCTGCAGGTTGCTAACAAATCCGTAGCTGGCAACAATGTGGTGTGATCAGATGTGCTGTAAATAACTAAACCAAGGTCTGGATGCTTCTCTTTTTCCTCTTTGCAGATGTGGCCAGTAGCTGTTTATCATATAGCTGGAAGGCACAGGTAGGCTGCATTTTTCATTCTTCATGTTCTTCCATGGATTTTGAAAGGAACATGTTTCTTTCGTGGATTTGCACTCAGCTATGACATTTATTGTGCAGTTATGCATTGCTGGCTGTGATGACAAAGTTGGCTTCAGAAGTATCTGCCCTGGAGCCTCTGGTGACTATTTTAAACATTTCAGTGACCTTGTTTACAGTGTGGCCTCAAAACCAGCCATAACTTCACAACTTTGAGGCAAAAAACTTCAGCATAGCATTGCAACACTTATTCACGTCTGTTACAAAGAAAGGAAGGACCTTCCTACACCAATTTTCCCACTGGAGTCAGCACATGGGCTTGACTTGATTCCATACAGATGTGCAGTCTGTTAAGCAGTGCACGGTGGAGAATCCTGGGCTTTTTATTGATTGGAGGCAACCTGTAAGTCCAACCTGTAAGTCTGGTTTGTATAGAATTTAGGACTCTGGTTCTTGATAGAGGCAAGTCCACATTTGCTTCATTAATCCCTTGCAGAAAAGCCTACTGAATCCTGAAGTTTATTTTCACTGTCTCTGCCACACTTGAGTCTTTTTCCCAGTACAGGGAACTGATGCTTCCCCATATGGCCCCCATATTTCTGGAGTGTGTTTTTGTCTAGATATATACATACATTCTCCTACTCTGCCCTTCACTAAAGTAAACATGTGTATCGTAAGATCTCTTTGTCACATAGCCAATGCTTTCTTGGTACCTATGTCAAATGCAAAGAACATTCTGCTGTTCTCTGTACGCTTCCTATAGAGCAGTTCTGCTGTTGTGTCTATGCTTGGCTGTTTGAAATACTGACCGGGCATGAAAATGCTCACATCCCTTCACAATTTTCAGAGAAAGAGAATAATCCCTAACAGAAGTCAGTACACCTGGAGACTGGTGAATTGCATGAAACAGTCAGTAAGAAACAGGGCGAAGTTCCGTCTCTTCCAGGAATTTTAACTCCTACATGAAAGCTGCAGAAAGTTACTATTTTCAATGTGGATTGGCAACCCTGAGCCCTGTCCAGAAATTAGACATCTGCGTCAGCACTTTCTCACAAACGCACATAAGGAGATCTGGCATTTTCCCCACCAGCCTACTTAGGAGTTTTTAGAAGATTTGGTTTCAATGGGGTCCTATAACTAAGGGGAATTTCAAACAACATCTACCCAAAAAACCTAAATCTCCATTGTTTTTTCCCTCTTCTTCATGTGTAGATGTGTGTGTGATTATGTTTATGTAAAAACAAAGGCACTTAATTAACTTGCGCAAAACATACTGAGGGAAGATTGCATTAGAATCAAGGAAAATTATTGTTTGTAAGGTGTCGGTACCATGTAAATTTGGAACTGATTTATGTTAACATTAAAGTACACACACTTAATTAGCATTGATTTTTAAATGGAAAGTGGTTTCCCAGGATACTGTAGAGCAATTCCTTATGTCTTAATTTGCAACAAATGCTGCTCCAAGAAACATATTTTAGTAGGGACCAACCTATTCTAGGCAAAAAGAGATGTATAAACTGGAAAGAGGTAGAACATGCACCGTAAGGAGGAACTGTTAGGATAATCTTCCAAGATCTTGCAAAGAAAATTCTCCTTGACCTGTCTTCAGTGCTTGCCAAAAATAAGCAAGGTTCTCCTTTCTTTTGCATCTATTCATGCTCCAGATTTTAGATAACGGATGGAGGTTTCACTTGCACTAAAGATATCATTGTGGTAATATCATGCTTACATAAACACCAAATGAATGGGCAGATTTACAAGACAGATTTTGTGGCCCACATTCCATGCTTCCTTTTCCTTTTAATAATAAAAAAAATTGTGTAATCAGAAATTGATTTTCATGTTCAGTTTTGCAACACCTTAATCCTCTTTGGCACTTTTTCCTGGGACATCATCCAGAGCAAATGCACAGAGCTGCAAACCCGTTCATGAACAGAGATGCAAGCAAGTGAAGCACTGGTCAACACAAGGAACCCCTGAAGAACTGAGCTGCAGAGATGTGGGTGCTGGGAACAAACAGAGTGTCAGAATTTGAACTCATGTGCCTTACCACCACTTTGTTGCCTATTTTTTCTTTATATCTTCACATGGTAGTCGGGCGTTGTTGGTGACAGCTATTGAAACCTGATATATGTGCATTTCTCCATCTGTAGGATTGGATCTTTGGCAGCCACAAATCATCTTAACACATGTGAGTTCAAAGGAGGACACAGACACTGGCTGCATTAGCAGGACGAGGCTGCCCACAGCTTCTGCACTGTGGTGTGGACTTCCTCACGTGACCAGTCCTTGGGCTTCCATGGGCTATAAACTCTCATCTGTCTAGAAACAGTAACTGTATGCAGCTCAGAACTGCATAAGATCTCTTTGATACTTGTTTTTTGTAAAAGCATCCATACAACCATGACATATATCAAGATAAAACTGTTAGATAATATCACATATCTCTACATTGCTAAAAAGAAAATATTTATGGGTAACACAAGTGAAATATACACAGCTCTTTCCAAGGAAGTGAACACAAGGTTATCACGTACATCTGCTGACAGTAGCAGATGGCAGCACTAATTGTTGTTCAGAAAGTTCATGTTGTTTTCATTGTCTCAAGGGCAATGCATGGCCATGAACATGTTATGTTTCTATATTACCACATTTGTGCACTGCTTAGAGAAGTGCTGCTGCTTTCCACTTTTTGTGGAGTGGCCCTTCTGCTGTGAGCAGAGAAGAGGGCTAAGCTGGGCTCACCTCTCTCCTGCCTCTCTTTGCCCTTGCTTGGCCCCTGCTATCCCCATAGCACCAAATGCTGGTCTGACCCCTTGAAAGGGCAGCTCAGCAGAAAACTAATCCTTCATTTCATTTTTGTGCAAGGTTAGTTTGCTATCAGTCAATTGAACCAATTTGGCTTCCTGAGAGTAGAGAAAAACAGGGAACTGCACCCATGGGGAGGGAGAGGGAGGAAAAGAGGAAGGAACAGAGAGGAATAGTCCTGCACCATCCAGAGCAACACACTGTCAATGCAACATAGCAGAATGTAAACGGAGCAAAATGTGAGCAAGCTTCAGTAATGATGCTTGATATTTCCACATACTGTGGGAGAGCAGCTACGGCAGTACAGATGCAGAGGGGTTGTCAAGGAAACAGATGTGTTTTGCTTCAGATGTGCAGTGAAGCACATACTCCAGACATCCATATAGCCTCATTACCACTGCATCTGAATACCTCACCATCACTAATAGTGAATTTTACCCTCATAATACCCCTGTAGTACAGTGACGCTGTGTCCCATTTTTAAAGGAGCAAAACCAAATAGATTGAGCCGCCTGCCCAGTCATACCAGCGCTCTGTGGTCAGACCCCTGGAATCTAAATGAGAGCACAGGAGTTGCATCTGTCATCCAGCCAGTGTTATGACTTTGATATGGTCCAATGATAAACTACTGGGGAAGAGCATAAATGTAACAAAACTCGAGCTCCTGATACTGGCCACTAGATCATTGCCAGGGAATTGTGCTGGGTTAATTTCCAAGGATATGTGACAATTTCTTCCCTGAATGTAGCAAGGAAACATGGATATAGATTGGGGGTCTGTACTTCAGAATCAAATAAAGGTTTAGGAAAAATCTCTTCTCATAAGCATGTTGGTAATTTTATTAGACTTTCAATGGAAAGATAGAGATGAGGAAATGAGCAAATATTATCCATCAAAATCCAACATTTTGTCATGCTGCATTCACTTCTACCTTCAAACCAGCATAGCTCCTTGTAAGCTTGGAAGAGAAGAAAGGGTAGGAGATCTTCTTTGCTTAGGGAAGATAAAGGAATGGCTCAATCGTAGGCAAATAGACCATCTGATATGCTCAGGCTGTATCTTGCCCTTTATATTCTTTTCTAGTTTATCATGTGCCCAGCAAACTCTGTTCTTATTAGACCAAAGAAAAAATTAGAACAATCATTATTTCTTATTATTCTTAGAGTAGAAATTGCTAATCTGAAACATGCATTTTTTAGATTCCTAGTGAAGAAGAAACAGCACAAGGCTCACAAGCCATGGTAATGGACCTTCAGTCCCTTTTTGAAAATCTGGAGGTAAGTAGCAAGAGCACCAGAAAAAGCTAAATAATGGTCCACAGTGACTAGAACAGTCCATGGTGATTTCAGGATGTACAATGGGTTCAGAGTCACTGCTTTGAGTGTGTCAGAGCTTGTTCTGAAAAAGTGTTTCAAAAGCTTGGCAATGTCCTGTCTCAAAGCAGAGCTCTAAGCTGTGGCTCAATCGCTCAACACAAGCTATAGAAAGGAGGAAGGACATGTCTTCTTCTGCCAGTCTTTGATTAGTTTGCCAAAGGTGCTGCTTCATTTTAGACTATCTGGTCTTGACAAATATGTCACTTAGATGGTTGAAGATGACATTTTTATCATTATTAATACAGACCTGACTTTAGGAGTCTTCAAAAAGTGAAAATACTTGTGTCCTAAAACCGTCCTTGAAGATATTGACTGTCTACTTTTGTTTAAGGAACTCCTTCATCTGCCCGTGAGAAATACTTTCTCAGATTTTTCTCTAAAATATGAACAAGATGCAGAAAGACAAATAAAATTTTTTAAAAAGTGTCAAGTGTACAGAATCTCATCTAATTTGCTTCTAGAAACCCTAACATGCTTCTACCATGAAAGCTGAACCTCCAAAACATCTTCAAGGCCTGTGATGTAGAAATTCCCAGATTTCTTCACACACATGCTCTTTCTTTCTAATAAGGCAACATATCCCATTGTATCAAATGTGCTTAAGGATTTAGCCTGAATCCACAGAAATTGAGGGAATGGAATGACTGTGACTTCCTCTGTTTTCATTCTTACATCCTCTGTGTTTGAGTATTTTCTTATATCAGATTAATTCAGTCTTTGAAAACTTCAGTGTTGACCTCAGTCACCTAAGGTAAGTCAGTATGAATGTTCACATTCAGAAATAGACTCAAGCCAAAAAGAAAAGCTACCTGGAGCATAACATTTATTTTTACAATGACTTGATCATTCAGAAATAGGAGAGGAAAAATATAGCAAAATCTGTATTGCTCAAAACATTGTACAAGGCAAACTGCAGACTGGGTACTCCTCTCCTTTTGAAAATGAGCATATATGAGGGTTTAACATTTGATTACCACTCATCTAAATCTGTACAGAAATTTCTAACAAATGTTTACAGTGAATATCAGCTGATGCATATTGTGATACACTTAAGAAACAGAAAAGACAAAAAATTGTAAAAGCAAGGACTAAAATGAAAATCTATCATGACCTGACTGCTAACCAGAAGCCCATGTAACTTGCAACAAAACAATCTGGGGCAAAGACTTGTCACAAACACAGGTGTTTAATGTATGGCACCAAATTAAAGGACAACCTTTTCTTTGTGCCTGAAGAGCTCACTCATCCCTCAGTCCCTGGTCTCTGAAGGTTCCTTCAAAAGAAAAATGAGTTAACTATGAAGGCAAAAGATGCCAACAATAGATAAAGAGATTGTTGTAACTACCTCAACTATGCCTACAGTAATTTCTCTATCATTTACCTGTAGAATTACCTACATTCATCTGACGAGCCCATCTGTCTCCAAGCCAGAAACACCGCCAATCTAGCGAGTAGCCATTTGTCAAACCTTCCCCAGGGTTGGAGACCTGCCTTTTTACTGCCCTTATCAGCTAACAATTATTGCCACTTTTATAACTGCTAAGGTGAGGCAGTGATAAATAAGACATAAGACCTTCCCATACACTGAGGTTTTCACTGGAAGGAAAAAAATCCTCTCTAACAGTCAAACCTGCTACTGGCAGCCTTGATAGGCACAGAAACACCTCTGGGGCAATGTGAACACAATCAGCACTTAGCAGCCCTGAAAACAGAGAACTTCTTTCCAGCTCTGTTTCCCTATAGGCTGCTGCAGCCCCCAATCATAGATAGCTGGAAATAATGATTGCAGAAGAGATTTCATACTTTTCACTCCAGAAATTTAGATGCATGTGACTAGGAGCCCTCAACACTTCACCATCAGAGTCAAGTCCAGTGAATTACATCNATTACATCCACTGGTTTCCTGGAAGGCACTGCAGTACGTAGCGCATGCTACAGATGTGGTGAACTACAGTACAGACAGAATGAAGGGTCATTTTGAATTATGTCAGAACTAGTCTTTATTTATCGATCAAGGACTACCCACAAGATTACTCCTATCCCTACTATAGACCTCAGATTGGATATTAGTATGCCACACTGAACTCATCAGAGTGGCATTTTTACAGTATAAAAATTAAGGGTATATGGTATAGTTCCAGCCTAAGTCTGTCAGTTTTCAACTGATGTGCCCTGTGCCCCTAGTGACTTGTGAAAATTCAACCCACTTTGGGAAGATCTCCACGCTATAGCATCTTTAGTTTCTAGGCATTTTGCTCAGATACTTGAACCAGGTTGGGCTCCTGGAACAAATCTCCCTTAAGTCGCAGTTAGATACAGAACTGAATACGGGCAACCTTCCAAGCAAAGCATTACTTACCCTTAGGTGTACAGCAATCAGCAATGAAAATACTAGAACAGCAAAGCAGCCTCAGCACACCCCAGCCATACCTAAAGCTCAGCATATCCTGGAGGCTGGTCAGGTCCTGTGTACTCCTGCTGCTCTGAGGGCCAGGCTGCAGCCGGACCCTCTGTCATGCTGACTCCTGAGCTTCAGCAAGGAGTTCCTCTCACAGAGCCAGTCTGGTCTGTTTACTTGGTGTTTTCACACACCCTGACCTTTTTCTGGTCAAAAAATATTGTGCCTACCTTGGACAAAAACAAAACTTCAAAGACTTTTATATGTGCATTGTGGTTTAAATACCACCTGCATGGCTGGCCAAATTCATTATCTCTTGTGTCTGTAGGCAGATACAGAAAGTGCTTTACCACTTAGGTGCCTTTTAACAAAAAACAGTGTTTAGCCAACAGATCAAGGGTCACAGATCAATCATTGAGCATCATATGCTGCCCGTATTTGCCTTATGTAAATAAAATAGAATGTAGATAAAATGCTAGCATTTATAGCTCAAGTCTCTCAGATCCCAACCATCAGGTACATTTATTGTGCACATGAGTATTCCTGTTCTTTCTAGGACTTACACTTTTACACTTACACATCCCAATAGCTTTTATACAAACAAACTCATTGCAGCATCAAGGTCTGCATTTAGTATTTTCTTCATCACATAAAGTTCACTTGAAGGGACTTAGCTAAGGGATATTTCATGTGAAATAATTGTCCAACCACTGCTACCGGGTATCAAGGATTGTTCCATTTATTTTGC
>VZZY01022476.1:0-24531 GCA_013400335.1 Eurystomus gularis
GCCTGGAGAAGAGGAGACCGAGGAGAGACCTCATGGCAGCTTCGAGCTACCTCACTAGGGAGGGAGGAGGAGCAGGTGCTGATCTCTTCTCTCTGGTAACCAATGATAGGACCTGAGGGAATGGTAGGAGGATATGCCAGGGGAGGTTTAGGTTGGACATTAGGAGGAGGTTCTTCACCCGGAGGGTGGCGGAGCACTGGGATAGGCTCCCCAGGGAAGCAGTAATGGCACCAAACCTGACAATATTCAAGAAGCATTTGGACTATGCTCTCAGATACATGGTGTAAGGGTTGTCAGGCACTGGACCAGGCTGTCTAGGGATGTGGTTTAATCACTATCCCTGGTGACATGAAGATGTGGGGACGGGGGATAGTGGTGGACATGGTAGAATTAGGTAAGTGGTTGGACGCGATGATCTTAAAGGTCTTTTCCAGCCAGAGTGATTCTGTGATTCTGTAAGTCATGTGTATTGAAAATGAGCCCCAGACTATACACAAAGTGCTAAAGGGTGCTTTCAGACAGGTACAATGGTACAGAAGAGGAGTTACTAATCAGCCTTAGTACACTTAGTTTTTAAAGCCTTTACAGGTGATCTGGAAAGACACTAAAAGTCATGCCATCAAAACAGTGAATTATGAAAATTTGCAAACTTTGTTGAAAATGGTGAAGAAGTACCCAGGGACATAAGTTGGAAATACGAATAACGCAAAAAAGAGATCTGAGATCATTCTTCAGATATTCAGTATCTGTCTGAAGCCTTTGGATGGACTTGACTGGCAATGACCTTTGAATGGCACCTTTCTCAGCACTGTTCTGATACAAATTAAAAGAAATAATATGCTCCATTAAGATGAACACATAGGAGGATGCCATGGACATTATCTAAATTGTCTTCTAAACACTACATTTTCTCTGTAATGCAAGGCATGTTCAATGAAATCTATAGGATGTTCTGAAACATCTTCTTAGTTATACGACTGCTTAAATTGGTACAGAGTATTTGAAGGTGGGTGGATACAAACAAAAGAAGTGGAAAATGAGTAAGAATCAATTAAATGAAAGTTTGTAAAAACTGGCCTTTACCAACAGGTAGGTAAATTTACTTTTGAGGCAACAGAAAGCTGGAATCTAACTAATAGTAATCATTAATAAAGCACTGTAATTTCTGCTTGAGTTGCTATTATCCTTTAAAGAATAATAACAATTTAAAATTTAACAGTGCATAATAATAATAATTAATTACAACTTTGTAACAGGATAAGAAATTTGTAGGGTAGGCAAAACAGCTATGTCTTTAATGCTTGTGATTGTTTTTCTGATGTTCTTACCATGGAACATTTTAGATTTTTCTTAATACCTTACTGAGAGCACTGCATGGTTGATCATTTATTTGAGCCTCTTCTAAAATCAATAGAGTGCCTTAAAAGACATCAAGACTCACCTATGCAGAACTGATTAGCAGGGCAGGCATTAGCGTACCAGTAGTTGGATATACATGACAATTTTTGATTTTATTTTATTTTTATTTAAGTCAACAACAGCAGGAGAGGATCTTTTGTTACATTTACAGAGTATTTATTTTGAACAAATTAAAACATTCTCTCTTCTGGTTGAAATTAAATCTGGATATTAAAATAATTTCACTGCAGACCCTATCCAAATAAAAACCAAATCCAGAATTTGGTTTAACAAGGAAATATAATCTGTATAAACTCAAATGTACATGGCAAATTACTGGGCTTCAGATGCTATTTAAATAACATTTTGCTTATGGATGATAAAATAATTGCATCTGAGACTTCCACTAGCTATCTTCCTCAGATGTTCATCAAATGAACATATATTGAATGAATTATTGTTACCGCTAGCCTGCCAAGAAAACTGGATTAATTAGGGCTTGGTTAAGGATTAGCACTTTTAATTAGTTTTGTTTGGGTTGTTTTGGGGTTTTTTTGCAAACTGAAGCTATTAGGCTTTATTTTTACCAGTGTAGTTACCATATACAGTCACTGTTAGTCTGCAGTGTCGGAAAAAATTAGTCATATTTACACAGAAAACATATCTGTAAACAATAAAGCTTCTGACTCATTAGTTTCCTCCTCTGCCCTTCTCAAAGATAGCCACAGGCATCTGTTTATTGCGTGGCCTTGAAAATTTCAGCTAAAGGAAGAAGGCCTTGCCTGGTTATCCAATAAAGGTGCAAATGTGCATGTAGAAATGGTAGACTTGACAGTAAATGGACTACTCTTGGTATCATTATTTCCTTCCATTCTTAATTATGAACTGCTATTTTTTTTTCTTGGTGTATATAACTCAGAAATGAGCAAAAGATTTCTGTTGTATTTCTCCCCCAAACATTTTCTTGTACTGAATTTTTTATGCCAGCCTTGCATAAGTTTTTAGATGTTATGAACGCAATGTATAGCAATGTATAGCATCACGCTTCCTTGGATCATTTTAAACCTCTTGGGGTTAAAACAGCTTTTGAATTATTTTATTGCATTAAAAAAAAATATATTGAAAGTGTCTAATCCTTCAGTTATTGCCCAAATGAAATGTAGACAAGATATTGATTCTTCACTGCTTAGATCTTATTTTATCCTCTGTTATTATATGAACCAGAGAAGAGATATAATCTTTCTGATCTTCTCTTTATAAAGTGTGGTAACCTCAAAGTCCCAGAATCTGTTCAGCCAAAAATGATTTTTCATACACAAGATTTAATGTAAGCTTGCACCTCAGTCTTCAGCCTGGGAGGCTGCTGTTTACTGCTCTTATATTTGTCTTAAGGCTTGCTTCAGCCAGTGACTCAGCTGTTTCATGATGGTGTAAGCTGTTGCCTTTCAGCTGAGACAGCTGTATGATGAAGTATAACCCCTTTCTGGTTCACTGCAAAGGCAGACATTAGCTGAGCTCACCTAAGATTTAACAAGGCAGTTTAACTTTCCATGGGAATGAGGGAGAAGCACTCAAGCAAGCAATGACAGGCTTGGCTGAGAAGTTGTAATTAACAGATATGTTCGCATTGATACTTTGACAGATGTAAAGAGTACCTTGGGCGTCTCAAGCCCTGTCATGAAAGTAGCTCATAATCCCTTCATTATCAATGCACCCTGTGCTGTTGACATTGTAATATTTTAGAGATGGTTTTGGAATAAATTAGCCAGTAGAAATAAAAGTGACATACTAGTTATGGTTTTCATAGATGAGTGTTAAAGATTTTGACTTCAGCTTTTTGGAAGGACTAAATTTTACAATTTAGTAAGCTATTTGGAATAGCTTGAAGAAAATAAGCTAAAGAATTGGAAGTAGCATAAAACTGTTCCTTTACATGAGCGTTTTCTGTCTTCAGTTCCTTTACCTGTAAACCTTTTCTTTTGCAAAATACTGACTCAGAATTGTTGTCCGCAGAACGACACTGTTGTAGCTTCATTAGGTTCACAAGACCTGTCCCAGATTTGCTCTGTGGTGAAAGTCTATACAATTTTCCTTGCTTCTACTGTTCTACCATGTTAGTTCCTCAGACACTCTGAACAAGGATCAATCTCTGTCTTAGAGTATCACATTTACTTGCTTTATGGTCCCTACCAAAAACTGAATCCAATTATTTTCACTGTGTATTAGTGTGCACATACGTAGTAAGGATGTTAGTAGCACATGCTGACACTCTGATACCAGCGCACAACACGAAAAAAAGGATTATGTCAAGCAAAAAACATCAACTACAAAAGGATGTATGTATTTTTCTCATATTTTTGTTTAGATAGTTGAGATTTAGCATAGGGCATTATGGAGTCTGAGAAGCCAATAAAGGTATTCAGAAGTGCTAAGTTTGTATACCTCTTCAAAGCCACAGCAGAGGGATGAATGCCAGAAAAGCTCCTTTTCACAAACCCAGGATATCTTGGGAAAAGGAAAGATACTGCTTTCTTTTAACTACAGTTTTGGATTAGAGACATAAAGTGAAATTCAGGCAGTCACTGAAAATTGAGTCAATAAGGCCAATAGTTTCTAGTCCTCATTGTCTCTATATGTCATTGCAAGTCAGACACCTATGGCTGGTCAGCTGAAAACCTTTCTAGACAATTTGGAATACACTGATGAATGACTTAGTTTAGTTGTCTGGAAAAAGGCTCCTATTGTCATTTCACACACTGATGCATTAAGGGTATGCACATGAGATGGTAGATAGGAAATGGTGCTTGTGAGACCTATACCATCTGAGTAACATCCAAAGGCTATAATGAGAACGATGGAGAATAAGTGTGCAATACAGAGAAGTTAGCTTGTTTGCAATGTTAACCTTTTAATTTTCTGACACTGTGATCTCATAAGTACTTCTAACTTAAAGAAAAAAAATAAGTAAACCAAAAAAGCATCTATGATTTAATCTTTATTGACTGAAGGAAAAAAAAAAAGAGAGATCAGAGCTATCCAGTCTATCTTCTTGTAATATCATCCTGTGCCCAGGAATATCATTTAGCTTAACGAAAAGAATGTGTGTGGCAAGTGGCATGAAGAAGGGGAATCTGATGCAGACACAGCAATATGTTGTGTGGAAATGTGAGCAAGAAATGAGAGGTGGCTGGAAGAGAGACAGGCAGTTAGAGGTAAGCGGGCCTTCATGAATGATGTTTGTTCACAGCATGCCCACTGATCTGAACATACATGGTTTTATTTATTTAAAAAACACGTGCTTGGACTAAATGACCTTTCCCTGAGTTGTAATGGTAGAGGCACTTTTAATACATCAGCTTTTTTTTTTCTTCCTCTGTGTGTATAGTTACCTTGATAAGTCCTCCATCATGAATTGGTAGATTCATTGCTTTCTCTTAGACTTCTATTTGTCAAGAGGAATTTTTAGGGACAGGTATATTCATAACTGGCTGATGGAGAGAATACATTACAGTAGTGGTTTAAAAAAAAAATTGAGTGGCTTTCCGTCAAACGTTACATAAAGGAGTCTTCATTGTTTATATTTTATTGATTTACTAAATTAACAAGATTATTTAAATTGTATATTAAAAACCTTAAACCTTTGAGGCTTCAGGCAATTTTTTCCAGGAGCTTGTAAATGTTACAGAGAAACGTTTCAGTTTATTACAAAGGGACCTTTTCTTTGACGCCAAGTCAGCCCAGAAAGTGTAGGATTAGACAGTCATTGATGTATCTGTTTGTATTCCTATGTTAGGGCTGATTGTGTGAGAATGTGTTGGAATGAAGCTCTATTTTCCCTTTAATCAATATTAAAGACCCTCTCTATATATAAAAAGCTAATATACGTTAATTACACTTCACAATACTTTTGAAATATCAACATGGGAAATAATATTGCACCACACATTGTCCCTTGCTCAGGGTATTTTTCTCAGGCTACAGAATAGTGAAGTAGCAACACAGGGATATAAAGAGAAGAGACAACTACATTTCTGTTATCTATTTGTAAGATCGATAGGAAAGAAGTTTGAAGGAGATCTGTGATGCTTACCCTACTGGCACAAGATTTTGTAGAAGGAATTTCTCCTTTTAAAACTTTAAGGATGTCCTTGCTACCAATGTTTTCCAGAGAAAGCACCATGGATAGCAGGCTTACTTAAGTATGCAATAATATATTTTGTAGAGTTGCAAGAAGCAGAAATAAACACATACGTCAATCAGCTACCCTTTTTGTGAAGCAAAATCCAAACTTTAAAAATATAAGCCTATTTCTGTTCTTAATATGTTCCTACTCTTAAAATAGTTTGAGGGGGTCATTTTATCCATAACAACAGAAAGAAGCTTCAACACAAGGATGAAGACAGTAGTCTCTTGTGCATGGTAAGGCACATGCTGTTCCTTTGCAATACAAGAAGCGTAGCATGGTCATGAGTCATGAATGCAGGCCAAAGCCATGTGCTGCATAATGCCTGCGTCTCATTTCCTGAAACTCCCTGTTCAGAAAGTGCTTAAGAAAGCAACTCAGATTGGTCCTCCAGTTAACAAATATTTGGTTATGGATACATAAAAGGAAATGTACACTCAGACTGAAAATATTAATGTGAAGCAGCTGCTTAATTAATTACGTAATCATCAATAAGTGATAGGTAGTTCTCTTTCTCTGCTGCTAATGATGCTTTTAGTATTCATATTGCACATAGAGCAGTACTGGATTTGGTACAGCAGAATGTTTTTAATGGGTTTGTCATCTGCAGTGAACAGAATTTTCTGCATAGAAATTCAGAACCTTCAAATGTGAGAACTTGAACCAGTTAATGCATTATTAACTCTCAGAAGGCTGAAAAAGAAATAAAAGGGGAAAAAATCAAGGTAATAAAAAATATGCCGATTATAAAATTATTCAGAAACCAAGAATCAAAGTTTGGGCAAACTTCAGCCTAAATAAAGTGTAAAGTGAATTCTACTTTTCCAGAAACAAATTAAAATATTATTACGATTATTCTAAATTAACAGAAATATAAATAATCACATGAAGTAAAAAACATTATCATGTCCTTCACATATTGCACACATGAATGCCAAACCAATTCAATATGTGAGTGTGAGAAGAGAACACTATACATAAAGTAACAGAGATGTATTATTTCCATGGGTTTTGTTATTCCATCCATGGTGTGGTTTACAGTTTTCTCACTACTATATAATCATCAGTCTTGTGAAATGGAAGGAAGGAGATGGTTCATTCTCCAGTCAGCACTATCTCTCTCTGCCTGAGTCAGAACCTCCAAAACCTATAATATAGAAAGCTATGTTTTATCTTACAACCAATGGAAAGAAATTATAAAACTTAGGTAGATGACAACTCATATGAAGCAATGTTAGATTGCAAGTATTGAAAACAATCCATAATCAATGCTGAGGTTGAAATGCATATTCACAGAGAAAGCAAATAAGAAGCATTGAGAAACTGGGCTCTATTCCCTGAAATATTAGCTAGAAAACTCATATATGATGCAGAAACTTCTTCTGCTCATATCCCTGCCTGTCATCATAGTATTGGCTTGCATTTCAAAGCAGACTGTACAAACTACTAAAATAATAAACCCGTTTTAAAGTGAGAATGATGTTTCAGAAAGGGTAGAACAGCCCTAATCTAACTTCCATGAGTACATGATGTTTCTAATTGCCACTGAAACTACAAAGGAGCCCATGTGTATTTCTGTTTGGTGATACAGCTTAGCCTACGGACTGCACAAAAGTAACAGATACACTTTTCTGAACACAAAAATACAGGTGTTTAATGGGAAAATTTTGAACACTGCTGACACCTAGAAAGAAAAACTTAATTTATAGCACAGAGATTGCAATTCCTCATTTTGTTGCTGAAGACCCTGAGGAATGCCTGTAAAAGTCACAAATTAATCCTTCATAAGTTCCAAATATCTGAAGGTTTGGGAGTGATCTTACAGAGGTTTATTTTCAGGACTACTTGTACGGTGAGAAATGACAGCATTAACAACAAATTAATCTGAGTGATTCATGTAGCTGTAACATGTTACTGCTTTCATCATAAAGCAGTGAAAGCAGCTATGTATTTCCTCTTACATCATATTATACTGACTACTCAAAACACACCTTTTTTTCTAGTCAAGATAGGAAATACAAACACAATAAAATATTTCCCTTTCAACTTTGATATTCTCCTGTTATCAAATGTAAAAACAACACTTATCTTTATAACTTATGGATTTGTCTTTTCTTTTTTGTATGCCTGTGTTCATGCAACTAAAGGATGCAAAAGGTTGACAGCCTATAGCTTCCCATTCCATGATTATTATTTAAACTCTGTGCTAGCTCTTCATCTGACATTCAGCTGATAAAAAACATGAAGCAAGCAGAACTACAATGATTTACTTTAGAAAAAGAACTGAATGTATATCTTTGAACACTTTCACTGCGATAATTTAAGAATCATGGCAACCAGCAACTCTATTCAGTGTCTCATACATAGGCTTACAGTGTTCATAGGTCCAGTGTCATACTTTCAGTGTTGTGTGGATGTGTTGTATAACTGGGGCATTACAAGTGGCGTTAGTCGTCTTTAGATAGCTGAACTGAGGCCCAACTCTATAAAAATATAGCTCTAGGGACTGATTTGCTTACACACAGAGGTACCTAGTGCTATTTAAGATGTCTGACAGTGTCCTGTGTCCTGCTGTCACTCCAGAAGTATACAGGTTTGTAATTGGTCCTGTTCTGTCAGCCTCCTGTGGATATCCTAAATGGTGTGTCAGTGTCACTATACACTTATGTTGATTTAACTGAATTCTAATCTAATCTGCGTTAATTACCTTTACTTCCTTTATAAACAGTGCAGAGATAGATAGGTAATTCCAGATGGCTATTCATCCCATACTAAGATACATAGTAAAGAACAGCTAAATTAATTTCTGATTTTTTTTTTTTTTCAATCCAGGGTGTTTAAATGACCAGATAAAACTAGATTAATATTTTTTTAATGTATGAAATTAGATGGAGTTTCACCTTAAAAGTCTGCTCAGCCCCAGCAGATGCTTTTGTAAGCTACAAAGGAAAATTCAATGTTGGCTGATAGACCTTAGAAGTACCATTGAAGTTAATTGAGAATTGACATTTCACATCTGCTGAGGATTTCTTCTATAAACTTATTTTAAAATTTCCTGTTTGATCTCTTATAATTTGTTTATAATCTCTTCGATCATTCTATACAGTATTTTCACCCTTTCCTGTTATGATTTATACATGTATCCAGTCAGTACTACTCTGTCATCCTCAAAGCTGTCTTCTTTTGTCTGAAATACTGTATTTAATACATAATAGAACACACATACGTAGATAACACTAGCTAATACACATAGGCAATAGCTAATGATACACCCTGCTCATATTTTAATCTTTGCTCGGATTTTCTTTTCCTGACCCTAGTAATTCTTCCTATTCTTTTGCAGAAATCTTGAAAAGAGTCTTTTCTAAATACTCATGGAATAAGAGTACTTAGATTTCTACAGCATGACATACATGCAGTTGTTCCATTGCCACATGGATCACGTGTATTTCCCTCCAAGTCTAGGTGTTAACTTTTTCCATCCCGTCTCAGTGCATTGGTCCTGCATCAGCTCTTCAATACCCACAAAGTTCTGTAGGCACCACTACTTTTTTCATTCTTTCACTTCTTACTAAATAGTGGTTTGCTTATTAACATTTCTTTGCGTTGGTTTGTGGTTTGGGTTTTTTAGTTCTTCAGGTGAATTAGCTGGTTTTATAGCAGATTGAATTCTCTTATCTTCTACAGATTTATGAGGCCTTTACTCAGTTTGTTGAAATAAATATCCTATTTATTATCACTGATATTTGTTCAACTAAAGGCTACACAGGATCTGAATAAGGACTACTATGACTACATTAAATATTCTATGACTTAAGTACTAGAAGATATTCTAGTGCTTATCTGCTTCTTAAATTTTTGGGAATATGGTGCTAAAAGGCCTTTGCAGATTTTGACCTGCACTATGTTGCATTATTACTCTGTACTTTGAATATTTTCAAAGCTGAACAATCTAATTGCTTTTATTGCTGTATTGGATATTTTCTTTACACCTGCAAACTGTAATCCCAGTCATTAGCCATGATATTATAGAAAACCATGTGTCCTTTGGCTGCTGAATACTTTCTTTTATCAAGTCTCAGTCTAATATTTTATCATTTATTAATGTTTTTTGAAAGTTTGCAAGCAATTTTATGTAATGGTGTTCTTTCTTACAAGAACAGAAATTATATATTTATGTGCTAACTGGTTAGTGTTCTAAAACAAAGAATCAACAACAGCAGCAACAAAAAGTCTTTTCTAAAGAACTTTCTGAACAACAGCTAAACTTGCCAAGGAAGTACCAGGATCATTCTGTACCTGATCACCTGAGGTAATTAGAAAGTTTATTAACTCTACTTACTTCTAAGCTCTAAATTGAGGCACTTTAAGTAAGTGTAGTTGCCATAGATTCCCCATATAATCAATGAAGGGATGTGTAGGCAGTACGACGATGTCAGAGGGGAACAGTCATAGGTCTACGAAAAATGTCTTGTTTATTTGTGACTTCATTAAAAGACTTCATTCAGTGGCAACCAGTGCAGCAGCTGAACACATAACAACAGCTGAGATGCTACCCAGACAGTTCTTAATCAGTCTGTCCTTTGATTCTATTTTTGAGAATCCAGTTGTTAAATATTGTCTCTCTGAAATAAGACTAAATACATGAATATATGTAAAATTCCCTGTTTTTTGAAACAGTCTATATCTACCAATTTTATAATGAAGGACATGTCTGGAAGGATTTTTGTTGTTGTTGTTTGTTCATTTTTTGCTAGCACCATCTATATTTACAAATGCCTTATCAAAGCACGAGAGTCAAGGAGACTTTCAAAAAGAGACTGAAAATCTGAGACACATTTAAAACCAGGATGTGAAATTTTTCCTTTCATATAGACTTTATAATATGATGTGCTTCCCAAGCCAGTGTAATGGCGCTGTTACAATGTCATAGGACATAGACTTTACTATTGATTATTTGCCATGGAGTTGTTTGATATGGTGTTTTTTATCAGATGTGGTTTATCTTCTGTTAAACAGGAGAATGACCCACTATACATGCTAAACATTGGAAATATAAAAAATGTTTGGATTTCAAGGCTTAACAGGAAAACCAGTATAATCAGCTAAGCCAATATGTTAAGTCACAGGTAAATACTTAAAACTAGGTAATTTTAATCTAAGTATTATGAAAAAGCATTTTCCAAAGATCCCATTACTTTAAAAAGTGATATTAGCACAATTAACTAAAAAGAAAAAAAAAAAAACAAATCAAGGAAACAAGTCTGTGTGTACATGTACATCAAGTCAGCAGATACTGGAAAATATTAGGTATTGCAATCGTTATTCATAGAATCACAGAATAATAGAATTATTAAGGTTGTAAAAGACCTCCAGGATCTAGTCCAACCTTATTTGATCTCCCTAACCTCTAGACCATGTCTCAAAGCACCACATCTACCCGTATTTTGAACACCTCCAGGGATGGTGACTCCACCACTTCCCTGGGCAGCCTATTCCAATGCCTAAACACCCTTTCAGTAAAGAACTTCTTCCTGATACCCAATCTAAACCTCCCCTGGTGCAAATTGAGGCCACTACCTCTCATCCTGTCATTAGTTACTTGGGAGGAGAGACCAGCACCAGCCTTGCTACAACCTCCTTTTAGGTAGTTGTAGAGAGCAATGAGATCTCCTCTCAGCCTGCTCNTTTCTGATACGGGCCAGGATGGTGTTGGCCTTCTTGGTCACCTTTGCACACTGCTGACTCATGCCCAGCTGGCTGTTGACCAACACCCCCAGGTCCTTTTCTTCCAGGAAGCTTTCCAGCCACTCTTCCACAAGCCTGTAGCATTGCTGGGGGTTGTTGTGACTGAAGTGCAGGACCCTGCATTTGGCTTTGTTAAACTTCCTACAACTGGCCTCGGCCCATTGATCCAGCCTGTCCAGATCCTGCTGCAGAGCCTTCCTACCCTCAAGCAAATTATCAAATTATTTCCATATGGAAAGAAAAATCTGCCTTTTTCTTCCTGTCCCCACATCTGACTCCTCCTTTTTTCTTTCTTCTCTGACTTTAGGAGAAGAAGAAAAAATAAAGCATAAGTTGTGTTTTATGCCCCACCATCTACCTCTCATATAAGTTCTACAGAGAGGGTGCGCTGGGCAAGGCTCCACTCCCACAACCTGTGGGACACTGTATTCCTGCAAAGACCCCTGAAGGTTCCTGTATTTGTTCTAGTAAAGAGAGGAGATGACAGAGGAAGGCAAGCAAAGGAATGATTCTTGTGTGGTTGGGTGTTAGCATCTAGTTATGTCACTCATTTCTCCCTCAGTTGTGCAAACAAACTGCGGAAGTCTCAGGACTTACTATCACTGTATTTCCTAATAAGGAACATCTTCCTTACCTCTGTGGAAGTCCCAGTTTCCTCTAAACTTAGAACTAGAGTTTGCCAAAGCATTTTGTACTAAAAATAACCCAGTGGGAAAATGGCAAATAAAAATTCTCTCATAAATCTATGTTTGAATGATATTTTGAGTTCAAAAGTATCAAAAGCAATCAATTAGACAGAGCTTGAGTTTTAAAATCAAGAGTTCTGATTTCTGAATAATTTAAAATGAAAACAGTCATTTCAATATGTCCAAATTATCTTTGATCAAAACTGCCAAAATTTATGTTTCAACATTCCTATTAAAAAATTTCTGGAATACTCCTGTTCCTAAAACAACTGATAGGCTTTCTGTGCCTAACAATCAACATCATTTCAAAATCTCCAGGGAAAAGAAAATCCAAATTTTTAGAATAATATTGAAAAACAATGTTCACTTTCCAACTTTTCAATTTCTGTAGGATAACTTGCTGTGTTAAGGAAATGAATCATATTTGGGACACACATAAAGAACACTAGTACCATTTTTAATCAATATTCAGAGCACTTAAATAGGTACATGAGGATAATGTTTGACTTTATCAAACATTTAAGTTTTTCTTAAAATAGGTGCTGAAGGCACAGCATAAAAACAGCATAAAAAATAATGTGTTATGTGTATAGCCATCCAAAATGTGGCTAATGATACATTCATCTACTTTATTCATAAAGGAAAAAGTTGTGGATACAGATGGGAAAAACTGCATTGTTTCAGTGACATGGAGGCTAAAGCTGTGACCCACAGGTCAGACAGGAGCTACTGCTTAAGTGGGATGAACACACCTAGTAGCACTGGAGAGTTTCCCAAGGGAAAGTTTAGAGAGAAATTCCACCTTGGACTTAGAAAAAAACAGAACAATCCATTGGAAAGTACCAGTTCTAAGAGAAAACAGTTTGTCAAAAAAAGCCCTTGTTAACAGCCAGCCAGCATTGTGGTTATCTGAACAACCTATAGTGCTTTAAAAATGAGATAGTAAGATCCTTGGGTGGCATCTGTATTCAAAATTTTCCACCTCCACCTCTAAGTATATGAAAAATTCAAGTGGTATGTTGTGGTGGTTTAGCCCCAGCTGGGACCTGAGCACCATGTGCCCGCTGCCCCCCACTCCCAGGCAGAGAGGGAAGAGGGAGGAAAATACAAACTGCATGGATTGAGATAAGGAGAATTTAATACAGCAATGCACAAGGAACGTTCAAAGCAACAACAGCGACAATAACAGTGATAAGACAATGTAAAAAACAAGAGGTATAAAGCATACAGACCGCGAGTGCGGGTGAGCACAACAAACCCCAGCTTAGACTGAGTGCCTTGGCATCACGGGCATGACCTCAGCATGGTATTGAATAGCCCATTGGCTGGTTTGGGTGTCTATCCCCGCTGTGGTTCCCCCCCAACTCCTGGTGAAAATTAACCCTTTCCTAGCCAAACCAGGACATTTGTTATAAACGGAACATTTCTTACTACCAGCCAACCCTTNCAGCAAACCTTTACATTTATCAGGGGGGTTTGGAACTAGATGATCTTTAATGTCCTTTCCAACCCAAACCATTCTATAAATCTATGATTCTATGATCATGCTACTTGATCTTCTTAGTCTGACTGTAGAGAACAGAATAAGCACTATGACTCAGATAAATACATTTGTAACTGTGCTATATATATATGTATATATATATTCACTATATATATATTTTGAGAAATAGCCATGCTATGTGTAATGGTCAGAAGAAATTGAGAAACATTAGTATAAACATTCAAAAGTACCAGCACAGGAAAAAAACAATCTGATAGTATGATAGTTCTTCTGACTTGTTTTTGTTTCTTTATTTTTATATAGTTATAATCATAAATAAGTATAATTACAAATTACTTATAATTACAAGTAAATTCAACTTCTGTACACAGGCAGCATTATGAGCACACATACATGATGGACTATTGTCGCGGTAGGTGCGCGGACATCCGACCAACCTTCTAAAGGGAGAGGGATTGAGGGTAAAGTGGGAGTGGAGTGGGACTTTATGGGAGTTGTGGTTCTTTGCTCACTGTTTTAATAAGGCAGAAATTCGTAATATGTGGGTTGGTTCACCACAACTGTATATATAGATGACCTCTAGAGGTCCCTTCCAGCCTAAAACATTCCATGATTCTATGATATGATTGCATTGTACTAATTAAAAATATGTCTTAGAATAATGACTTTTGTAAGTCTTTTCAAAGGAGAAGTCCATTTGGGTCAGCTGTCTCCTGATTTTCTTTGGTTGGAGAGAAATAAAAACCTCAATTTAATGTTCTAGAAAAAGAAACAACACCTGAGCTGTGGCACAGTCACCACATTTTTTTCAGCCACTGAGGACTCAAAAAAACACAGCAACAAAAATGGTAATAAAATGTCTGACCGTCCAGATCTCAAATGATATCTAAGATCAAGTGCAATGAAATCTGGAGGTGTCTGCCCAGCTAAGGAGGACGTGGCAGGCTGCCATACATCAATATTGTATTAGGGCTATTATCCTATTGTTAAGTGTGGAGTCAGGGATGGCTACTTGAAGCAGATGCATTCAAGCGTATAGAGGTAGCCAAAGAGTTTTCACTTGTGTTATTTCCAAGAGAACAAGGAGGATTTTCTTTTCTAGGAATGAGCACACTGGCCATTTTCACATATGTGATGGCCCAATATCTAACATCAGCTCCTGATAGAAGATCCTGGAAGAAATTACAAGCTGAAGAAGGAAGATCTTATTTCCCTTGCATAATAAGACAGGTTCTTATTTCACTATGCATTGTTTCTAAAAATTGAGACTTCTTCTGTTAATTTCTATCTCATGTGGATGCATTTTGTCTCATTTGCACAATTTTAAAAAATGACAAATATTACATTCTACTAGAATGTATAATCCATGCAAAAATTTGCTGGAATCATAAAATATTATAATGATCATTTTGAAAGTATCAGTGCTTGTTTTTTTTCTGTTATCATATTTTGGCTAATTAGAATCTTCATTTTGCAGGTATTTTTCTTCTAATCCTGTGTATTTTTTAAAGAGCTCATGAACATTATGAGATACTCCAGGGAATGAATTATGATTATGAACTAATAATGAAATGTCTAGGAGGTTGCTGGCATTGTGTCCTCTGCTTTCTGTCCAATAAACACCAGGGTATGTCACTAAAATACCATAAAGCAGACCCTCTTGTTCCATTCTGCTCAAACATTAAGAGCAACAAAAATATACAACAAAATGGGGAAAAAAAGACAATAAACTGTAAAAAAATTCCCAAACCCAGGAGATACAAGTTTCCAAAGCATTAAAAAAAACTCAAAGAAATAATTATTCCTTTTCTTTCAAGGGGGTTGTAGTGATAGGACAAGGAGTAATGGTTTTAAGCTAGGAAAGGATATATTTAGGCTGGATATTAGAAAAAAGTTCTTTAACATGAGGGTGATAGATCACTGGAATGGGCTGCCCAGAGAGGTGGTGGAGGCCCCATCCCTGGAGTCATTCAAGGTCAGGCTTGATGGGGCTCTGAGCAACCTGACCTAGGTAGAGATGTCCCTACTTGAGTAGGGAGATTGGACTAGATGACCTCTAGAGATCCCTTCCAGCCTAGAACATTCTATGATTCTATGATTCTTCAGAATAACAACCTCCCTTGTGACTCTAAAATGAGAGAAATGGCAAATATCATTTCTGTCAATTGCAGAGTCTCTAGTGATATGTCTTACAGAAGTATTACCAGAGTGTAGGATTGTAGAAAGCAACTTTATTTCATTGATATTTCATGGACTGGGGCAGAATAAACTCTTGATGCTTTAAAGGCAGTTTGAGACACAAAATCATAAATCTCTACCTTCACTCCGCTTCCACCCCAATGGTATCTTTCCCAATTATCAGTTAGCATCTATCATTACTATGTGCATTTTTCCTTTGCATTTCAATATGCAAAGAGACAGGCACATGTGCAAAACCGTTTTCTTACAGATTGGAGAGAAATAGCTGCAATCATCTATTAGGATTTTTCCTTGAAATTTTAAAAATACATTTGGGCAAAAAATGTTGTCATTATTATTTTTGTTTCTCAAAATTTAGCAACAAGTGGCTCAGACTTAGGACCCAAAAGTTGAGCTGAGTAAGCAAAAGATTGTCTTCAGTTTCAACTTTTGAGTAGTAAGTTTTAATGAAATCACTAACTCTGAAAAGTAAAGGCAAGTAATCACTGAAAGATGTTCAGAGATCATATAAAGGACTCAGATAGATCACTTATATCAGCTTTTAAAGGCATCCATGTCCTTTTGCAAGTTCTCCTTGATTAACTTGATTTAGATCCTCCATTCAGCTGCTACTGGATTGCTTTTAACCTCAGAATATTTTCAAATAATTTATTTGACCAATGTAGACTTTGGAATTCTTTTTAAAAAAGAAATTTACAAACATTTTTGCAGTCCTATTTCTTGCAGTCTTGGATTTTGATTTGTACGATGTCCATTTACTGTGAAAGTTAAACATTGCATCTTCCACTTTTATTTGGGACTTTGTATCTAATATCAGCATTTTCTCATAATTCCCATAATAACTTAACATTGGTTTGGTTTTTTTTTTTCTGGCTTTCGAATGTTATTGAAAGGGCTGCATGAAGATTAAGACTTTTCCAAGTCTAAATCTGGCAAATGTTCCACTGTTAAATTATCTTTCTCATAATTAATGCCTTATGACTATAGGTAAAATAGTTTATCTAGACCTCTCTTCTCCTGTGAGTAAATAATAGAATTAATCTCTCCTAGCTTTAAACATCTCAGAGTTAGATGCCTTGTCTATGTCTATCTAGACTCTTTCAAAGTCAATGAAAATAGGCACCTTCAGACACTGAGTCATCCTATCTCCATAGAACCATAGAATCATTAAGGCTGGAAGGACCTTTAAGACCATTGAGTCCAACTGTTAACTTAACACTCACAAAACTGTCCACTGCTAAATCATGTCCCTCAGCACCACATCTACACATCTTTTAAATACCTCCAGGGGTGGTGACTACAGCACTTTCCCGGGCAGCCTGTTTCAATACTTGAACAACCTTTCAGTGAAGAAATTTTCCCTAATATCCAATCTAAACCACACCAGATGCAACTTGAAGGCCATTTCCTCTCATCCTATCACATTACTTGTGAGAAAAAAGACTGACCCCCACTTCACTGCAACCTCCTTTCAGGTAGGTGTAGAGAGTGATAAGATTCCCCTCAGCCTCCTATATACCAATTTTTAGATGGTATAAATAGCCCTTTAAAGATGTTTATTCCTCTTTGCTGACTACGGAGGGAGTTAAAAAAATGTGAGTGAAACTCACTCCAGAATAATCGATCATATAAAATGATACTCTTGCCCATATGTCTGAAAATGAAAGTGAGCTACAATTTCTGTAAAATAAATATCACACTAAATAATTGCATTTTATTAACACATAAAATTAAACCAGGATTTTTACTAGCTAATTGGCACTACAAAAAAACAATGGCATATGTGACAGAATAATAAAAGATATATAACTCATATAAATAATTTTATATATCTGTTGACAGTGTTAGCAATTTGTACTATTCCAAAATTATCTACTTCTTTTTTCAGTACTAGTGAACTGGAATTTTTTGGTTTGCAACCATTCCAGCAGCTATGAGGAAACATATTTTAAAAATGCATACACATACACAAATATATGTGTGCACACTTATGGTTTCCTTAATGCGCCACATTTTGGAAAGACTAATTCTTAGCCTGTTGCATATCCAGAGCATTGAAAGTAAGTGATTTCAAGTAAGAAAAGCTACTTCTAGTTGATGATGAAAGGAATTTTCTAAAGAATTATGGAAGGAAAACTGTATGCAGTACAAATATAACAAGGAAAACATCCTTACATATAAATCATGCAGAAACAGTAGATAATGTGGCAAAACAAATATTTTTACCTTTAAGAGTCCAAAGAATATAGATTCATAGAATCATTATGGTTGGAAAGGACCTCTAGGATCAAGTCCAACCTTCATTCCAGCATTTCCCTAACCACTAGACCATAGCCTCAAGAGCTACATCACTCATTTTTAAACACCTCCAGGGATGGTGACTCCACCACCTCCCTGGGCAGTCGGTTCCAGTGCCTAACCACTCTTTTGGTAAAGAACTTCTTCCTCATATCTAATCTAAACCTCCCCTGATGCAACTTGAGGACATTTCCCCTCGTCCTATCATTAGTAATTTGGGAGAATAGACCAACACTAGCCTTGCTACAACCTCCTTTTAGGTAGTTGTAGAGAGCAATAAGGTCTCCTCTCAGTCTCCTCTTCTGTAGACTAAACAACCCCAGTTCCCTCGGCCGCTCTTCATAAAGCATGTTTTCCAGACCTCTCACCAGCCTTCTTCCTATTCTCTGGACCTTCTCCAGCACCTCAATGTCCTTCTTGTACTGCGGTGACCAAAACTGGACACAGTACTCAAGGTGCGGTCTCACGAGTGCCCGGTACAGGGCCACAATCACCTCCCTACTCCTGCTGGTCACACCATTTCTGATACGGGCCAGGATGGTGTTGGCCGCCTTGGTCACCTTTGCACACTGCTGACTCATGCTCAGCTGGCTGTTGACCAGCACCCCCAGGTCCTTTTCTGCCAGGCAGCTTTCCAGTCACACTTCCCCAAGCCTGTAGCATTGCTGGGGGTTGTTGTGACCAAAGTGCATGACCCAGCACTTGGCTTTGTTAAACTTCCTACAATTGGCCTTGGCCCATTGATCCAGCCTGTCGAGATCCCTCTGCAGAGCCTTCATACCCTCAAGCAGATCGACACTCCCACTTAATTTCGTGTCATCTTCAAATTTACTGAGGGTGCATTCAATTTCCTCATCCAGGTCATTGATAAAGATATTAAACAAGACTGGTCCCAAAACTGAGCCCTGAGGGAGAGTGCTTGTGACAGGTTGCCAACTGGATTTAACTCCATTTACCACAACTCTCTGGGCTTGGCCATCCAGCCAGTTTC
Organism: Eurystomus gularis; assembly: GCA_013400335.1. Taxonomy (NCBI): domain Eukaryota; kingdom Metazoa; phylum Chordata; class Aves; order Coraciiformes; family Coraciidae; genus Eurystomus; species Eurystomus gularis. The sequence goes on from VZZY01022476.1 coordinate 19,008, forward strand.
TAACCCAGCAAAGAGTCCACCTGTCTAACCCCTGAGCCTCCAGCTTCTCCAGCAAAATGCTGTGGGAAACGGTGTCAAATGCCTTACTGAAGTCCAGGTAGACAACATCCACTGCCTTGCCGTCATTCACTAGCCAGGTTACCTGTTCATCAAAGGAGATCAGGTTGATTAAACAGGACTTGCCCTTAATGAACCCAGGGTGGGTGTGCCTGATCCCCCTGTTGTCCTACACTTGCAGTGTGATTACACCCAAGATGAACTGTTCCATAATCTTTCTCGGTACTGAGGGCAGGCTGACAGGCCTGTAGATCCCCGGATCTTCCTGCCCTTTTTGTAGATGGGTGTCACATTGGCAAGTCTCCAGTCATCCGGGACCTCCCCCATTAACCAGGATTGCTGATAAATGATGGAGAGAGGCTTGGCAAGTTCCTCTGCCAGCATCCTCAGCACTCTTGGGTGGATCTCATAGAGTTAAGGGTGCCCAATTAGCTTAGCAGGTCATTCACTAATATTTGCTGGATTATGAGGGGATTATTCTGATATGCTGGGATGGAGAGCATATCCATATGCTGGACATACTCTGATTGCATGGAATTCTATGATTGAAGTTCTGCAAAAGATTTCAAACAGCAGCAACATGGGCTGGCTTTTCTTAAAGATAACAACAAGATTAGTGGAAGTGCCTATCAAGAAACAAAATCTCTATCATATGCTTAAAATACAGGTTGCACTGGAAAAAACATCTATCAAAATAGCAAAGAAAGAAATAATTCCTTAACTGGAATGGTTGAACAAACCTGTATTGAAGAGTTGTCAGACATTATAATAGACAAAAATTGTTGTGTAATTATATGCAGTAGCAAATAGTAGCCCTGTTTCCAGTTTTAATGTCAGCTCAAAATACATATTACCGTCTAATGCTATTTTGACGTAATAAAGTGAAATTGGCAACCAAATGAGGTTTTGCCTATCTAAATCCCTGAAGTGAGTATGACTAGAAAATTTACAGGGTTTATTTTAAGAATTAAGGGCTATTTCAGTGTAGAAGACAAGAAATGATGCATTGGGCTTTAACAGGGAAGGAAATTTTTAATGAAAAATTAGTATATGAGAAATCAAGAATATATAAATAGTTTTATACATATGAGTGTGTTTGTATGTATGCATCTTTGACTTTATAAAAATTTTAAACTAATTATTTTACTCAGACTGAATAAATAAAAAACCCACTATATATTGTGATGAATATATAAGATGTAATTCTTAAAAGTACAAACTCAAGTTTCTTACAGAAGAATACTACGCTGTTCAGGATTCAGGCGTGATCAGACTTGTAAGTGATATCAACATCTAGGAGAGCTTATGAAAGTAGAGAATTTTTTTTGTTGTCCCTTTCCTTTTCTTATGATATTTCTATCTGGAAGGATTTTGTGTCAATTTAAAAGACTTGTTTTAGTTGTTGGGATCCTCAGTGCTCAATTGGTAACGAGCTTTATACAGTTACATTTAATAATCAGTCAACATCACTTAGGGAATGAGAGACTGAATAAATGAAGATTTTGTATGCCATAGAATATTACCTTCTCAGAACAGCAGCTCTGATTTTCATGTCAAATTTTGTTTAAGTGAAAACACTTCACATTCAGTATGAGAGTAGCGTTCTGAATTTCATTTCACCATTCGGTAGAAAAGTTTAATTTAATTCCACAGCTTTCTCTTTTATATTAGGATATTTTGCAAACATTGACAGATTTCTGTTCATTATAAAATAACATTTTTTTGTATATGTATAAAAAAGCTACAGTAAAATTATAAACCACTTCCTGAAACGTTTGACTGCTATATTTTTACTCTCAGTAAATATTTTTTCTAAGAAATACTGAACAAAATAGTTTAAAATAAATAAGTAAAAATTAAAAGAGTGACATCTGCTTGCTTAGCTTGAAACACATTACTATTTAACCAAGCCAGTAGTGTAATCATGATTTTACAGTGGCTAATTTATTTTCAATTTGTAATAAATTTGTAGAAAAAGCTTCAATAGTGTCTCCTAAATAAGTTACAATTACTGAAGACTGAAATATATTCTGGATGGAAAATGGATTTGCAGCACCAAAAAATGTAGAACTCTGGCTAAGCTTTGTGCCAAACTTTGAATGGTTCCTAACTGATACTTCAATTTAATATATAGAATGTCTTAAATTGGCATGGCTGTTAATTAAAAAGCATTCTTTCCGATCTGTTTTAACTCATCACATGTGAAGGAACAACTAACAAAGGCTACCAAAACAATGCGCTTTTTTTATGTTAAGCTGGTGCTTCAAGAGAGATAGTAGGTAACTTATTATTGGATTCCGTCTGTTGCAGTTGGACATCTGCAGGCTGTAATCTCTGGCTATAGTGGGCATTGTTTTTCAAATTGTCATAGAGCCCTGAAGACATTATGTTGGCTTGTTTTGAACAAAAGGCCAGCTACAGAATTCTTCTGTCATCACACTGCATGATTACACTGCAACAGAGGACCAAATCAAGGTAAAAAGCCCCACTGTGTTAGCTAGAAAACAGACACACAATAAAAAGTGTGCATTCTATCCAGAAGTACGCACAGTCTGGCCTTGGACAAGGTTGAACAAGTGGAGCAGTTTTAAGAGAGGGAGAGACAAAAGTTGAAGTGAAACAGGAAAGAAAGGCTGATGAGAAACAGGAAAGTTATTGTATCCTAAGCAGCCTTCTAGCACAGTTCTGTGTAGACATTGCCCACAGGGATGCTTTATAGCATGGTGGCAATCCTAGTTCTTAGATGAAATCTCTTCCTGTCTTTAAGGATTAAGAGTATAAGAGTATGAGAGACAGTATTTGAATATTTAAGAGGAATTCTGGTTGGTCGGTGGTGAAGATAATTTGCACTGTGAAAAGTTGGGAAAACACAAGTCAAGTTTCATTTTACAGAAATTCTACTGCTAAAACAAAACCAAGAGTGGTCCAGAGACTAAAAGAAGACAGCCATGCTTCTGAAATTGCAGTTTTTAAGTAACAAAATCAAAAGAAAACCGAATGTCTTAAAGCAGCACTTTAGCATGTTTAAGGTAAATTTACTGCTAAGAAAGTAGAGAAATGGTCTAAGGAATTTTAGTATTTAAGACCAATGGGAAAGGCTGGACTATAAAGAAAGCCAAAGTAAGTCTCTAGGGCATACATCTATGAAAGAGAACCTCAAAGTGGCCCCTGTATCACAACTTTGTATAGACATGACGGGACCCTTCACTGCGGCCAAAGCATTCAGGTGGAGCTGATTATTTCTTTTCCTATAAGAGTGCACCCTGTGTGGCAATACAGCTCCTAAACTGAAACAGCGACCTTCTAACTGGGGAGTTTTGCTGGGCAGATAGAATAAAAGTAAAGGACACTGAAAACAAAGACCACCATGTGTGCACTGAGTCCTTATCTTCAGTCTTGCTCACATCAGCAGCTTTCAGTGCTTCCTGGGCTGTCATAAACTCTCTTGTTTGAGACCTGTTCTGTGACATTCATTTTTTTAGTGCAATACTGTTCATTTCTGTGGATCATATCAAGAACTCAATTTTATTTGTATTCATGGTCATCTCCTGAAAGAACATGTTTGTTTGGAATATTTTTTGTTCTGTTTTGTTTTTCCTTAGGATTCTTCAAACCAGTTGAAATATGCATTATAACTGTATGACTACATAAGCTTTTTGCAAAGGGACAAACAGGAAAACATGTCTCTCATCACATATAGCCTAATAATGAAGAAAATTATCAAATTTTCACTTATTTTTAAAATTCCAGTTGCTCAAAGAGAAATTTTTGCTCTCAGAAGCTCAGAAAGTCTATGGGTCAGAAATACTTGTTTGCTGTTTGGTGCTGCTTCCACCATGGAAAACATAAATCTGACTTACTAGCAAATTAAGAAAATTTTGTGACTGTTTAATATCAAAAGTCACAACTGAGTAATTTCATTCCCATAATTAAGAGTCAGAGTTACTAAGATCCAGTCCTCATTCTGAGATCCATTTGCTTGAAGAATTTTAGGAACAATAGAGGGAGCTAAATTTTCAAAACTGAGCTGCAGTCCTTGGTATCTTCTGTCTTGATTTATTATTATTATGATCATTAATTAATTTCTTTAAAAAAAAAAAAAAAAAAGACGTTAAACTTCCCCCTGCCCCAGTCTGTGGAATCTTATAGGAAGTGCTTCTACACTTCATTATAGCTCTTCATCAACTAGGTAACTTTAGCTGTTGTCTAGAGATGGTAGATGATATTTTCTAATATGAAATAGGCACTTTGCTAAAATGTAATTTTCTAGCATTGCACAATACTTTATTGACTGAAAAGTTCACGGTAGGAACTACACCACTATTCCTAATAATCAGACCTGAAAAAAACAGTCATAAAAAAAGCGAGTCTTTTGCATACGGATAGAAGTGATATTGAAGAGTTTTGGGGAGTTAAATAGATTTCTACTTTCCTTCTATATATTCTTTTCTGTATACACACAGAAGCAACAGTTTCTTAACCTAAAGTTAATTTTAGCTGTATCAGAAATACAATTTTTACTCTTATGTTATCATGACCATTTTCCAACTGAATTCAGAGGAAAATATTTTCACTTGATGCATGAAGTGGTCCTATTTCAGTGTTTTACCAATGTACTTGGTAGACATTTTAGGATGAGGCCCTGCAGTGTTCCAACATTTTGGTGTCACATCATTTCAACGGAGATAGTCAAATCTTCAAAAAGATGAACTTAATATATTGTAGTCTGTCAGAACTGATACCAGTTTTAAAAGACATTGTTAACCTACAGAGATGAAAACAAGAAGGCTTACTGTAATGTTTATTAGTCTTTAAAGTTTCTAACTTTAAAGGAACATACTACTCCTCTGATAACAGCTGCATTAAGATACAGATTTTTCCATTGCTTTTCTGCCCTCCAGTAACAGGCAAGTGTCATTTTACTGTGTTACAACGTGCATTAACTTTCTACTTATGGATCAAAGGAACATTTCCATTTTACAACCTTAGCTATATTTTCATACTTTTCCTATAGCTTTCTTTTAAAATACTTGTTATAAACCCTGACCTATAAAACAACATTACTTTACTTCATCCTATTTCAATGATTTTTTCAGATTATTTTATTTTCCAATATTATTTGCAGTTTGAAAGAAAACTCTATTCCTATAAACATGCTTATTAAAAATATGTTAATAAAGTATTTCCACTTTGTATGCATGTCAAAAAAATGCAAGGATTTGCCTTCAGGGATATTACACACAATTCGCATATATGCCTACACATATGCTGAAATATACCTCATTAGGATAATAATTTTCAGAAAATCATAACTTTAAGTTCAGCTCATGTTCAACTGTGACTGAAAACAATTGCAGAGGACAAACTCTCTCTGTAGAACTGTTTAGTGATTTTAGTAGAGATAGTTCTTTAATAACTCAGTAGGTTACATGTGTTACCAATGCTACAGAGAAGGGCAACAAGGCTG
>VZZY01022478.1:9289-28828 GCA_013400335.1 Eurystomus gularis
CCAGTAGATCTCTGTCCCTTCTGAGCTGGGGAGCCCAGAACTGAACGCAGGACTCCAGGGGAGGTCTCACCAGGGCAGAGTAGAGGGGGAGGAGGACCTCCCTCCATCTGCTGGACACTACCCAGGGGGGCTGTGGATGCTCCATCACTGGAGGTATTCAAGGTCAGGTTGGATGGGGCCTTGAGCAACCTGGTCTATTGGGAGGTGTCCCTGCCATGGCAGCGGGGTTGGAAGGAGATGATCTTTGAGGTCCCTTCCAACCCAACCCATTCCATGATTCTATGAATTACCCTGATTTAAGGTGAATTCCAGGCAGATGGATACAGATGTTGAATTTGTGGATATTTTCTTATCAAGCTGAGCTTCCAGAGCAACTGAAGAGTGAGACTTTTTTTTTTTTTTAGGGCTGTTTTTCTTAAGCACAGATCCTTTGAATTCCCTTGAATAGCAGGATGCCCCAGAGCTGGATGTGTCTGCACAGGTCTTCCTCCTGCTTTTGTATTTCCAAGGAGTCTTTGCATGAGAATGAGCAACAACCCGGTATTTCTGGTGTTGGGATTTCTCCGAATGGGTTTATTCATGGAATTAACAGGAAGCAAGAGGAGATTGTGGCTGGTTCTGCCTTGCGCTGAAGGAAGTCCTTTGACTCTGGTCTTGACCAGCTTGTTGGCTGGGCCATGTAGGAGAGGGACTTTTGTCTGTGTAAGGCTGGGAAGGCTGCTGCCTTTTCTTGCAGCTTCTTTATCTCCTGGCTTCTACTGGCTTTACCTTTTTTGAATTAAACCTTCCCAAGCTGCCTGTTTTCTTGCTCGCGGCTGCATGGAGCGTGACCCAGTGGCACTGTCCCATCATCTCCAAATTTTCTCAGCCTGTTCCAAGACACTAGTTCTTGTCTTAATGCTTCATCAGAGGCTCAGGTTGCCACAGCACAAGTCTGAGTGTGTGTCCCGAGGCCAAGATTTACCCCTGAAATAGTTTTCTTTAGTTATATTTTAGGATGACTGATGTCAGGAGGAGGTGATTTGTTGAATTTTGCATCTTCTGGACCTCAGGCTGGGTCAGAAGGTTGCTGGGTGGGATGGGTCACCCAGAAATCACTTGTATTAAGGGAAAAAAAAAAATAGGAAACGGCTTGGCAGCTCTCCTTCTACAAGGCCAGGCAGAGAGAGTTGAGGTTGTTCAGCTTGGAGAAGAGAAGGGGCTGGGGAGACCTCATTGTGGCCTTCCAGTATCTGAAGGAGGAGGAAAGCTGGGGAGGGACTCTTTACAAGGCCTGCAGTGATAGGATGAGGGGTGATGGGTTCAAGCTGGAAGAGGGGAGATTTAGATTGGAAATGAGGAGGAAATTCTTCACTGTGAGGGTGGTGGGACCCTGGCCCAGGTTGTCCAGGGGGGCTGTGGATGCTCCATCCCTGGAGGTGTTCAAGACCAGGTTGGACAGGGCTTTGATCAACCTGGTGTAGTGGGAGGTGTCCCTGCCATGGCAGGGGTGTTGGAAGGAGATGATCTTGGAGGTCCCTTCCAACGCAACCCATTCTATGATGATTCTCTTTCAAGGCACTGAAGGGTCTCCTCAACCTGCAACCCAGGGCACTTGTGGAGGCTTGAATTCGTCCTCATTTTGTCGCCTGGAATTTCTTTCCTCTAGTTCCGCCCTTTTTAAACCAGATCGTTCTTCCTTGAGTCACTGACTAAGATCTGAATTGCAAATTACATTCCGTGGAAGAAGAGGGGGTTCCCCAAGCCCCTGACTCATCACACCCAAGCAGTGGAAATCAGCAGGGCTATTAAAGGAGCTGGAATGGAAAAACAAATGAAATTGGGTGTTTTTCCTGCGGTAACGTAAGGGAGGATTGACGCTGAGCTCGCTCGCGGGCTTCTCTCTGGAATAAATGCCTCTTCTAAGAATATTTTCATCATAGCGCTGCGCTGCCTGCGGTTCCTGAATGCCTTCCTGGTGGCTCATTTCATAATTCCTTCCCCAGAACTTCCAATTGAGCACCCACTCCTCACTAATTAGTGGCGCTCCGAGTGCTGCCGGGGAGGTCTTTGGCAAACGTGCCGGTTCCAGGCAAACGTTTGGCTGCCATGGGTGGAAAAGTGGAGGCTGCAGAGAACGCAGGTGCTGTGGGTTGTTGCAGCGGCATCTCGGGGGGTCCTGTTCCTCCTCCCGGGCTTCATGAGGAATTAAATCTCTTTTTGTGTTGCTCGTGAATGTACGACTCAAGTGGTGCCTTCTCTACTGGGACGTCACGTGGTAACAAGCCACCTTGGCGGCTGGTTCTGCAGCAAGATAATCCTTGAAGATGAGCTAGGAATGGTGAGGATGGACAGAAGAACTCGGGATTAGTGTTTTCTTTAGTCAAGCATGGGACGGGTGGGAGCTGGGCGTGGAGGAGAAGAGCCTGGTGAGATGTCGGCAAGGAGCAGTGGCTTCATTGGTCTGAAGATTTTGCTGTAAAATGGAGATGATCTTGAAGGTTCCTTCCAACCCAAACCATTCAATGAATGTAGATCGGCCCCATCGGTCAAGAGGGAGAGTGATGGTCCTTGTCATGCTGGGGTTGGGGGCTGTGGTGGTGTTTGAAGGGGGTTTTTGGGGTGGTGTTGGAGGGGGAAGTGTCCTTTATTTGGCCAGGAGGTCAGGGGAGGTGATTCTGCTCCTCAGCTCTGCTCTGGTGAGACCCCACCTAGAGCTCTGCGTTCAGCTCTGGAGCCCCCAGCACAAGAATGACATGGACCTCCTGGAGAGGTGCCAGAGGAGGGCCACAAAGATGATCCGAGGGCTGGACCAGCTCTCCTATGGGGCCAGGCTGAGAGAGTTGGGCTTGTTCAGCCTGGAGAGGAGAAGACTTCAGAGAGACCTTCTTGCAGCCTCTCAGTATCTGCAGGGGGCCTCCAAGAAAGCTGGGGAGGGACTTTTTCAAGGGCTTGTGGTGATAGGACAAGGCGTAATGGGTTCAGACTGGAAGAGGAGAGATTTAGATTGGAAATGAGGAGGAAATTCTTCACTGTGAGGGTGGTGAGACCCTGGCCAAGGTTACCCAGGGGGGCTGTGGATGCTCCATCCCTGGAGATGTTCAAGGCCAGGCTGGATGGGGCCTTGAGCAACCTGGTCTATTGGGAGGTGTCCCTGCCATGGCAGGGGGGTTGGAAGGAGATGATTTTTTAGGTCCCTTCCAACCCAACTCATTCCATGATTCGTGTCTTTTGTCTTTGCGAGGATGTGGTTGTGTGTGTTGGGGGGGCTGGTTTGGAGGCTGGTTTGTGGTTTAATTTTTTTGCCTTTTGAGGGTTTTCACTTTGGGACGTGGTTTTGCGGTCATGGTAGTGCTGGGTTGACAGTTGGACCTGATGATCTTAGAGGTCTTTTCCAACCTTAATGGTTCTAAGATGATTTTTTTTTTTGGTGGTTTGAGGTCGTGGGATTTTTTTTTTTTTGGTGGTTTGGAGTTTTTGGTGCGGGTTTGGGGATGGGCTGCTTTTTTAGTGTTTCAGGGTGTTTCTGGGCAAGTTTGGGGTTCTTTTGGTGGCTGTTTCCAGGCAAGTTGGGGTTTTTAGAGGTGGGTATTTCTGGGCGAGCTTTGGTTTTTTCAAGGTTTGGTTCTTTTGGTGGGTGTTTGTGGTTGAGTTTGGGGTTTTTGTGGTTTCTGGATGTTTGTGGGTCAGTTTGGGTTTTTTGGAGGTTTTTGGTGGGTGTTTGTGGGTGGGTTTGAGTTGTTGGTGGGTTTTGGTGGATGTTTGTGGGTGAGTTTGGTTTTTTTGGTGGATGTTTGTGGCTGGGTTTGGGTTGTTGGTGGGTTTTGGTGGATGTTTGTGGGTGAGTTTGGGTTTTTGGTGGTTTTTGGTGGATATTTGTGGGTGAGTTTGGGTTTTTTGGTGGTTTTTGGTGGCTTTTTGGATTTTTGTCTGTTCTGGTAAGTCCTTGTGGGCGTGCTTGAGGTTTTTTGGGTTTTGGATTTTTGGAGTGCTTTTTGTGATGGGTTTTTTGGTTTTGGGGGTTATTTTCTGCTGTATTTGCAGCTTGTCCTCCAGAAGCTGCTGAAGTCTGCAGCTCTGGCAACCAGGGGGTGGGCTGCCTCTTCCCCTGGGGGGGTCGGGAGCTGCCTCTGTCCTTTCTTTCAAGAGCTGAGATTGGCTTTAGCAGCTCTCACGCTCCCCAAGAGCAGCAGAGCCGCTCTCTGCGTATGTTCTGCTGTGCAGCAGAAACCTCGGGTGCTTTCTGCAGCCCAGTTGAGCTGTGTCAGCGTGTCACTGGAGGTGAATCAGCCTTGACGGAGCCAGAAATAATTAACCCAGGGTGCAGAGCTGGGCTGACGCAGCCGCGCTCCAGTGACTTGCAGCTCTGTGCCTGGAGTTGATGTTTTCCAGCTTGCTCGGAGACGTTTGGGCTTCTCTAACCCTGGGCTTCTCTGGGGATGCTGGAGCTGGGCTGATGAAGCAGCGTTCCCCACCTCTGATGATAGGAGGTCTTGCAGGAGATCCTGTTCTCACTTGGACCTCCCTACTTTGATTTGCAAGGACCTGATGCTGCTTGGGTGTCCTGGTGTTCTCCAGAGAAGCCTCCACTTCTTCCGCTTGCTCCAGCAAGCGCTGGCTGAATGGGAATTATCTGACTCATTGTTTCTCAGTTGGTGGTAGGAGGAGAGGGAAGGCTTTGAAGTCATTGATGTGGTGGTCTCTGAGTAGTGACTATCTGAGATTGCTGCAGATGGGACTTGGGACCTTGTTTGGAACCTGGATGGCTTCTAGTGGTTAGGGAGATGTTGGGATGAAGGTTGGACTTGCTGATCCTAGAGCTCTTTTACAACCTTAATGATGCCATGATTCATCTGGAGACCTTGGAACATCAGTGCTTTGCTGCCTGGCACGGCTCCTGGATGTGCTGGGGCAAGAGCACGGGCCAAACCAGTGGTGATGGTGGACTGGCAGCATGTAAAGGCTTATGGGAATGACTTCTGGTGCTGCTGCAAGGTTAAATGAAGGAGATGATGCTAAATTTGCAGGGAAGGCTCTTGTTGTTGCCTTCGTCCCATGCAACAGAAGCCAAGCGTGGTCTTTAAATGACTTTGCCCGTTTCTTCTGCTGCCTGTGAAAATGGCTGCAGCCAATGAAACATCATCTCATTTGGTTTCCTCAGCAAAATTAGATATTGAAAGGTAAGCAGCTCTTGGACCATTTAATTAAGACCCAATTAAGTATAGAGCTGGCAGATTGTATGGCCTGACGGCACAGCATGGCTGGAAAGATCAGGCACCAGCAGATGTGGTCAGTTCACTGCTAGATCCACAAAACATTTTGCTCTCTGGAGGAAGCCTCCTCATGGTTCTTCTGCGGTGTCTTTGTGGCGGGTGGGTTTTTGCGGGATGCTGGGTCTGACGTGGCCCCCGAGGATGTGTAGACTTGGAAACCAAAAGGCCACGTCTGTTGGTGGCACATGGAGCATCCTGCCGAGGTGTGTGGTTTAAATATGCAGTAAATATGCAAATAGCTTGAGTGGGTGATGTGGAGAAGGGCAGATGGATACGGTGGCTTCTGTGCTTGCACAGTACGTAGCTGGGGAAGGGATGTATTTTCCATGAATATATCTTGGCCTGGTGAGAACTGAGGGTCTTGTTACTGCTTTGTGCTTATTGGGTGAGGTCAATTGGATGAGGTTTAACAAGGCCAAGGGCTGGGTCCTGCACTTCAGTCACAACAGCTCCCAGCAACATTCCAGGCTTGGGGAGGAGTGGCTGGAAACTGCCTGGTGGAAAAGGATCTGGGGTGCTGGTGGACATCCAGCTGAACATGAGCCAGCAGTGTGCCCAGGTGGCCAAGAAGATGCTGACCAGGATCCTGGCCTGCATCAGAAGTGGGGTGGCCAGCAGCAGTAGGGAGGCAATCGTGCCCCCATACTCAGCACTCATGAGACGGCACCTTGAGCACCGTGTCCAGTTTGGGGCACCATGGAATCGAAAGGACATTGAGGTGCTGGAGTGGGTGCAGAGAAGGGCAACGAAGTTGGTGGGGGGTCTGGAGAACGTCTTATGAGGAGCACCTGAGGGATCTGGGATTGTTGAGCCTGGAGAAGAGGAGGCTGAGAGGAGACCTCATTGCTCTCTACAACTGCCTGAAAGGAGGTTGTAGCGAGGCTGGTGCTGGTCTCTTCTCCCAAGTCACTACCCACAGGACAAGAGGTAATGGCCTCAAGTTGCACCAGGCGAGGTTTTGATTGGATATTAGGAAGAAATTCTTTACTGCAGGAGTGGTCGAGCATTGGAACAGGCTGCCCAGGGCAGTGGTGGAGTCACCATCCCTGGAGGAGTCCAGAAAATGAGTAGATGTGGTGCTTTGGGACATGGTGTAGTGGTCGGGGAGATGTTGGGGTGAAGGTTGGACTTGAAGGTTGGGGTCTTTTCCAGCCTCTGTGGTTCTGTGATTGTATGGGTGGATGGTTTTGTGCATGTTGAGCAGGAAACTTCCTCTGTCCCTGGAGTCTGCAGGGACCTCTCCAGAGGGAAGACACCTGGTAGTATCCCCAGAAGGAATATACCCCTCTCCTGGAAAGCACTGGGTGTCAACCCTATGCAGCAGACCTGGGGATTGCAGGGATTTCTGGTGTCTTGCTTTGGAGACTACTCGTGTTCGGTTGTGGAGACACAGAGAAGGAGCAGGAGAGGCTTGTCTGGACTGGCAGGTTGAGAGCTGCTGATGGACCTTTCTCCTCCATCTTGTGACTCTGAGGAATGAACCCAAACACTCTCAAAGTTGATAACGCTGTTAAGCCCAGAGATGTCAGGACCTGAGGAAGTGGCCAGAAATTTATCAGGACTCACTTAGTGTTTGCAGCCTCCAGCCTCTCACACCGTGACATTGGAGAGATGCCTGCAGGTAGTTCCGCATCCACAGGATTCAGGCAGCCTGTAGGCACCGTGAGTGATGGGTCACAGAGTCTATTAATTACACGGAAATCGGATTTGCTCTCTGGGGTTGACTGTCTTCAGGCAGAGCTCGTGCGGGAGGAGTTTATTCACAGCTCTTCAGAGTGAAGCAGCATCCGTGAGAGCCAGCAGTGGAGGTGTGGGCTTGGAGATGGCTTCTCTTCACCTGCTCTGCTGGGGTCAAGGCTTGGGGCAGCCTCTTGCATGGTTTGGGGCCTACAGGAAGGCTGGGGAGGGACTTCTTACAAAGGTGTGTGGTGATAGGACGAGGGATGATGGTTTGTAACTGGAAGAGGAGAGATTTAGCTTGGAAATTAGAAGGAAATTCTTCCCTCTGAGGGTTGTGAGACACTGGCACAGGGTGCCCATGAAGCTGTGGATGCTCCATCCCTGGAGGTGTTCAAGGCCAGGCTGGATGGGGCCTTGAGCAACCTGGTGTAGTGGGAGGTGTCCCTGCCATGGCAGAGGGGTTGGAAGGAGTTGATCTTTGAGGTCCCTTCCAGCCCAAACCATCCTATGATTTATTGCTTCCTTGGGTTTCCTGTAGGCGTGGGGAATCCCCTTCAGCTCTTCAGGTTTGCTGGAAGATCTGAAAACAGGAGAAGTGGAAGATGCTGGGTTGCTTGGCCAAGGCAGCACCTGGGATCCAGGAAGGGCTGTGGAGCCTTAGCGGAAAATCAGGATGACCAGCTCAACAAGGAGCCCTGAGGCAACAAAGCAATACGAGGACTAGATAGATCTGATGGAGACCACGCTGCGTTGTCGAGCAACCCTACAGATGCCGCAGAGGAACCTTTCCACACGCAAGCCCTTAACCCCGCTGGGAAAGCACCATGATTTTACTCCTTTTTGGTTTTTTGGCTTGTGAGCTACAGTCTGGGGGAGATCGTGTGGAGAGTAAGGTCAGCTCAAGGGGATCATGGATGTAGAGGTGGAGCTAATTGAGTCCGACACGGCAGCCCCAGGGTATCGGGAAGCTTCTCCTCTTTGGGGGGAATCTCTGTGTCACAGCCTTCACTGCGCGTTACTTGCTGGAACGGAATCCTCTAAAACACTCGGAGAGGGCCCTGCCGAGGCTTTCGGGTCTGCTTCTACACGTCCCTCTTCTCCGTGGCTCTATCAGGAGCTACCTGCCTTCATCTGGCTGCTTGGGAGGACAAAAAAAAAATGGCCTTTTTCTGCATCTCACAGCAGATTTGAACTTAGCAGGAGGACGGGAAAGCCTCTCCCGATCCACGCGGCGTCTCTTGCTGCCACTTTCTCACGTCTATAATAGTCATTATTCCTCTATCTCATTTCTTTCTTTTTCCAGCCGTTTGGGAAGGTTTTCACAAAAGCAGATTCACCGTGGCACAATAGTTGCTGCCTTTTAGATGGGCGTTCATATGAGCCTTTAAAACTCTGCCGATAAAACACCAATTTGTCAAATCCTCCTGAAGAAGAGACTGTCAAAGCAGGGCTTTTTACATGTTTATTATATTATTATTTAAAGCCTGCGGAATATATGTTTGTATTGGGTGGTTCCAGTTTGCATCCCTCAGGAAAACGTCTGAGGGAATTTGAGGGAGTCACGTTTTTTGCTGTTTTTTCCCTTTTACATCTTTCCCTTTTTTTCCCTGCCCCGTTTCCGATGTATTTTCTAGTGGCATTTGCAAGACCAGGCTGGATGGTGCCTTGAGCAACCTGGTGTAATGGGAGGTGTCCTTGCCATGTTGGAAGGAGATGATCTTGGAGGTCTCTTCCAACCCAACCCATTCGATGATTCTATGATGTTGCTGCAAGAATCCAGCACTTCTCTTGAGGGACTTGCTGAGCTTTGAATCGGGATGAATTCTGAGGTGGGAGAGGGGAGCAAATCGCTAGCTGGGACCTAAAGAGGATGCTGTTAGTTGCAGAGACTAACAAAGCTGGGCCCAAGCTGGATTTTGTTGGCAAGCACGTTCCTTTCCCCTCGCAGAAGGGGAGGGAACAAAATGTTGATGCCTTTCAGTGGTGCAGTGAAATCATGGAATGGTTTCGCCGTTTCCATTTACACTACCTGGTGTAGTTTCCCACTACACCAGGTTGTTCAAGGCCCTGTCCAGCCTGGCCTTGAACACCTCCAGGGATGGAGCATCCACAGCCCCCTGGGCAACCTGGGCCAGGGTCTCACAGCACTCAGAGGAAAGAATTTCCTTCTAATTTCAAATCTAAATCTCCCCTCTTCCAGTTTGAACCCATCACTCTTCATCCTGTCACTACAAGCTCTTGTGAAAAGTCCCTCCCCAGCTTTCTTGTAGGCCCCCTGCAGATACTGGAAGGTCACAATGAGGTTTCCTTGAAGTCTTCTCATCTCCAGGCTGAACAACCCCAACTCTCTCAGCCTGTCCTCACAGGAGAGATGTTCCAGCCCACTGATCATTTTTTGTGGCCTCCTCCAGACCTGCTCTACCAGGTCCACGTCCCTCTTGTGTTGGTGGCTCCAGAGCTGGCCCCAGCACTGTAGGGAGGTCTCACCAGAGTGGAGTAGAGGAGCAGAATCACCTTCCTTGACCAGCTGCTCCCACTGCTGGGCATGCAGCCCAGGAGGTGCTTCCTGTGAGTATTTCAGATATTATGGGGATAAGCGCAGAGTAAAAGCATTTTGCTTTTCCAGGGAGTCCCAGAGATGAAGTTGTTGATGATAGTTGTATGGTTGTCTTATACCTGTCTGCTGTGTCCTCTCACCCTGCAATGCTTGTCAGCTCCCAGGAGAAGATGTTGACCAATGGGAGGTGGCTCAGAGGATGACTTGCATCTCAGTGATGCAAACCCTTGCAACCCAGTGATGCAACCCACTGGTTGTGGATACTCCATCCCTGGAGGTGTTCAAGGCCAGGTTGGACGAGGCCTTGAGCAACCTGGTCTAGTGGGAGGTGTACCTGCCATGGCAGGGGGATGAGATGGTCTTTGAGGTCCCTTCCAACCCAGCCCGTTCTATGGGTGTATCTATATGGCTTTTTCTTTCCTCTAGCACAATGACTTTTGCTGTGCCCCAGAACTCCTCTTCTCCACCTCATGTGGAGGGATGTGATTGCTGATGCTGACACATACGCAGAGAGTCCAAACTTGCCTTGGTGCAGATCTTGGCAGCCTCCTGACTTCTCTTCTGATTCATTTGCTGCTTGGGATGTATTGGTTTTAAACAACTTCAGAGGCTCTGGGCTCTGTAGAACAAGGAGAAACCGTGATGCCCGACAGAGATGTGTTGAGAGATGGCCAGATGATGCACCAGTTCGTCATCGTGTTTACTCAGAGGAAGCTTGCTGGCTTCCCAGGTTGACGATGTTGATCAAAACTGCTCCATCTCTGCAGCCCGTTCAACCTTGGCAGGCAGCGCTTCTCACAAGTGCGTGGGCTTGGAAGAGACCTTGGTTTCTACCTCTCCACCCTCCTTTGTTGGGTACCATGGGGGAGAGGGCGATGGTCAAGGGCTTAGATGCCTCTCGTTCATCGACATTGTGTGTTGGTTGGTAAACTGGCCTGTTTAAAATGATAAAGAGAAAGGATTTTGCTTTATCTGAGCCTTGTTTTCTCTGCCCGGGAGAACAGAAGAATTTTGCTTGAAGGATTTCATTAACACCTCTCAAGGTGATAGAATCATTTTATCTGAGAGCAGGAGAACTTGCTAAAGGGCTCTTAATGAGCCCTCTCCACTGTAATTTCAGGGGATCACAGCCTGGATGGTGCTTTGCATCTGTGAAAGCAGCACTTGCCCTCCCAAATTAGCACCTGGTTGGGAGCTGAGGGGGTGCTGGTCTGTAGCTGGCAGGAGATGAGCCAGCGTCTGCCCAGGTGGCCAAGAAGGCCACCAGCATCCTGGCTTAGATCAGCACCGGTGTGGCCAGCAGGACCCGGGCAGGGATTGTCGCCCTGGACTGGGCACTGGGGAGGCTGCATCTTGAATCCTGGGGCCATGTTTGGGCCCCTCACTCCAAGAAGGACCTTGAGGGGCTGGAGCGTGGCCAGAGAAGGGCAACGGAGCTGGGGAAGGGTCTAGAGCACAAGTGTGGTGAGGAGGGCTGAGGGACCTAGGTGGGGTCAGCCTGGAGCAAAGGAGGCTCAGGGGAGGGTTCTCTGCCAGAAACTCTCCAGAAGATTAACCCTTCCACCCCTGGAAACTTGAAACAAACATTTATTTATTTTCCCTTAAGACAGAATACTTGGTGGAATAGCCCCTGGTTTTCCCAGAGCTGCATTCGAGGTGTTGAAGATGTGATGAAAAGCTGCTACCTTGTTTTCCCTCGTTGAGACAACTCATTTAGGACAACTCGCTCTCTTAACAAGCTCCGCTGCTGTTACTCGCTTGGGAAGCGCTGCGAGGTTCTGCTCGCGTACACATAAAAGGTACAGAAGAAACCAACATTGGAGGAAAACAAGGTTCTTGCGGCGCAGGAGATGAAGCTGGGTGGTTTTCTCCATCTGAGCGAGGAAGGGGAATGAATCCTTGTGGCGTGTGCAGGACCCCAAGCACCTAATGAGTCCTACGGTTGGAGATCTCCAATCTCAGTGCAAGTTTCTGTAGGCCACATCCAGTTGATGGTATCTTAAGGGATCTTCAAGAAACCTGCTGGCTGTGGGGACCTTAGGTTCTGAAGAGTAAAAGTTTGTATTCTTATTTCTTTAGCTGTCCCCTAATTTTATCCCAGTTTTTCAGGATCATCTAGTTTGTCAGGTAGACCTTTTCCTCAATGTAGTAACACTTAGGGGGTTATTGCTTACCAAAGTAGAAGACTGGAAAGAATGGGAAATCACTCGGCTTTGAGAAATCAGTTGGCCATCAGAGGAGGCCCCAGAGATGATGGGAGGGCTGGAACCCCTCTGCTGGGAGGCCAGGCTGGGAGAGTTGGGCTTGTTCAGCCTGGAGAAGAGAAGGCTCCAGGGAGACCTTCTTGGGGCCTTCCAGTATCTGAAGGGGCTTATCAAAAACATGGAGACAGACTCTTGAGCAGGGCCTGTTGGGACAGGACAAGGGGGGATGGTTTGAAACTCAAAGAGGGAGATTCAGGCTAGAGAGAAGGAAGAAACTTTTGACGCTGAGGGTGGTGAGGCCCTGGCCCAGGTTGCCCAGAGAGGTGGTCGCTGCCCCATCCCTGGAACCATTGCAGGTGAGGTTGGCTGGGGCTCTGAGCAACCTGCTCTAGTTGCAGATGTCCCTGCGTATGGCAGGGGAGTTGGACCAGAGGAGCTTGAAAGGTTCCTTCCCACCCAAACCAGTCTGTGAAATACTTATTAGGGCTTCAACAGTTAAAGAGCTGCAGGTCAGAAGATCACACACCAATGGAGAATTGAGTCTTGTGTGTGTGTGCAGCATTTACGGGAAGCTCTTGTAGGTGCTGACCATTAAGGCTGTTTCAGAATTTCTCCACGATTTCTGACGTCTTTGAGTGATCAGGTTGCTGTGTCTCCAAGAAGAGATTTGGAAGGAATTTGGTTTTTTTGGCTCAAAACCCACCTTCACTCTGTTGGTTTACTGTCAGCGTCTTAAATCCTTAATGGTGCTCACAAAGGATGATGTGTCAGTGGAAAGAATGTCTGGATTTGAGTAGGACTTTTGGAAAGGAAATCACCTTCAGCGCTGCTTAATTCCCCTGTAATCTCGTCTTGCTGCGGACTCGAACCCAGTGTGTTCTGCTGAAGCTCTTGTGAACTCCTCATCTGAAACATTTCACTCCTCTTGCTGGCAGTCAAAGGATTTGTTTTGTGTGAGTTTTCTTGCCTCATTTTAATCCTTCTAATAGAATTAGAATCTGGGCCCTTCGGATTGACGGAGTCATTCACAGCCTGGCGACTGCGTTTGTCGCTGTCATGGTGGAACCCATCGGGCAGCTTAACGCCACACAAGGGCTCGCTCGCTCCCCACCCCAATGGGAGAAAACTGGCAAAAAACCCAGTGAAATCTGTGGGTTGAGATAAGGACGGTTTAATAGGGCAGAAAAGGAAGGGACAATAATAATAATGATAAAAGAATTAGAAAATACAAAATAAGGAAGGCACAATGCAGTTGCTCAACACCTGCTCACTGATGCCCAGTAAGCAACCCTGGGCCAACTCCCTCAGTTTCTATACTGGGTATGATATCATACAGTGTGGAATACCCTGTTGGGCAGTTGGGGTCGGCTGTCCTGGCTGTGTCCTCTCCCAGCTCCTAGTGCCCCCTCATCCTCCTCACTGGTGGGGTGAGAAGCTGAAAAGTCCTTGGGTCTGTGTAAACACTGCTCAGCAACGTGTCTCCTACAAGGACAGGCTGGGAGAGTTGGACTTGTTCAGCCTGGAGAGGAGAAGGTTCTGGGGAGACCTTCTTGTGGCCTTGCAGTATCTGAAGAGGGCCTCCAAGAAAGCTGGGGAGGGACTTTTCACAAGGGCTTGTGGTGATAGGACAATGGCAATGGGTTCAAACTGGAAGAGGGGAGCCTGAGATTGGAAAGGAGGAGGGAATTCTTCACAGTGAGGGTGGTGAGACCCTGGCCCAGGTTGCCCAGGGGGGTTGTGGATGCTCCAGCCCTGGAGGTGTTCAAGGCCAGGTTGGATGGGACCTTGAGCAACCTGGTCTAGTGGGAGGTGTCCCTGCCATGGCAGGGGGGTTGGAAGGAGATGATCTTTGAGGTCTCTTCCAACCCCTTCCATGATTCTATGTGTTGCCTTTTTTTTTTTTTGTTAGCCAAAACTCTAGAGAACACTTAGGAAATTGAGTTAGAAACCTCAAAGACACCTAAAGTTTTGATGCCACCAAGAGAAGGATAGTGTTGGACGCGCTTTCATGTCTAGTGTCTGCTAAACCAGAGTCACCTGCCATAGCGCAACAGAATTTTCCACCAATCCAGTAAAAAGGGGCCAGAGCTTTCTGATCGTTATCTCTGGCAGCAGCAGCCTAGATTTCCATAATGCCGTCCACAGAGTGGAACATCTTGTAGCGCTCTGCAAAGTGTTTAATTACCGGCACTGCTGATGCTGCGCTTCTGGCCTGACATTTCAAGGCGGTATCAGAAACGAGCGTCTTCATTATGTTTTCTGTAGTCACGTTTGGAGATCTTTCAAGAGCAATCCTGGCCTTCCGGAAACTCAGAAATTCCCTCTAGTTGAGTTCAACTGTAGCCTTGGAGTCTTCTTTTAATTAGGGGAGGAAGGCGATGATGAAGGCTGCTTTTAACAGCCCGTCTCTGAAGTGCTAAGACACTTCTGCAGGAGAGGGGGTTGTGTTGTGTGGGATTTTCTTTCCCTTTTATGCTTTCCAGTGTGAGGATTAGGAAAGTGCTCGCGTCAATCCGGCAGATGGTTCATGCTGCAGAAGACCTGGACAGAGCGTTGTGCTCTGAAGCCTCCTTCCATGGAAAGGAGAAACTGTGGTTCAGCATTGGAATCGTAGAACCATCATGGAATAGGCTGGGTTGGGAAGGGACCTTTAGAGGTCGTCTAGTCCAACCCCTCTGCAGGGAGCAGGGACATCTGCAACCAGAGCAGGTTGCTCAGAGCCCCAGCCAACCTCACCTGCAATGGTTCCAGGGATGGGGCAGCGACCACCTCTCTGGGCAACCTGGGCCAGGGCCTCACCACCCTCAGCGTCAAAAGTTTCTTCCTTCTCTCTAGCCTGAATCTCCCTCTTTGAGTTTCAAACCATCCCCCCTTGTCCTGTCCCAACAGGCTCTGCTCAAGAGTCTGTCCCCATGTTTTTGATAAGCCCCTTCAGATACTGGAAGGCCCCAAGAAGGTCTCCCTGGAGCCTTCTCTTCTCCAGGCTGAACAAGCCCAACTCTCTCAGCCTGGCCTCACAGCAGAGGGCTTCCAGCCCCTTGATTATCTTCATGGCCCTCCTCTGGACCTACTCCACCACATCCATGTCTTTCCTGAGCTCCTCCTTACCGTGCAGTAAGAGGCACTTTCCACCTCTTTTTTCCAGTCACAGCCTTGACCTCAGCTAATGAGAAGAAAAAGGACATGTCAAAAAAACCCAAACCAAACCCCGACCATACTCAAATGCAAACATTTGTGATCCATCTTCAGGTGGGCTCAGTGAGCACGGATTAAAAGTTCTCTGGAGAGGTTCAGTAGCGTGCCTCTCATTTCTAAAACCACGTGGTCTCCAAGTGCTGTCATTTAAGGATTTTTCTCCAGTGAGGGAGAAAAAGAAAAGTCCTTTTAGCTACAGGAGAGCTCTGCAGAAACAGCTGCTGTAGATGGTGAGTGATTAATTAACTGGTTGTGCCTCTGCGAAGGGTCGAGATCTCGGTGGTGGAGCATCAGCGGGGGTTTCTTAGCCCTCTTCAGAAATGGAAGCCTTTTTATTGGTTTGTTATTGCTGGGGTCAGAAAGATGAACCACCACGGCAGAGAGGCCGCCGTTCTCTGCCGCGGAGAGCACGAGAAGCTGCAAAACCAGAGTTAATTGGCCCTCGTAAATAGTCCTCCTTCACGACAGCTCCTGCCGCACGCGTTACGCACGCCAGCGGCGAGAAGACATTATAGGCCTTTATAATCCCATTCAAAGTAGGGTAAAAAACAAACAAACGAACCACAACCAAAAAAAAAGACAAAACTAACAACCCCCCCTGAAAAGCTACAGTGCGGGATTTGTTCCACCACCACCTTAAATCCTCTGCTGCTCCTTCGTCGGTTTTAATTCTAGCAAGAAGCAAAGCTCTAAAGGTTCCGAGGCTCTGGGGGTTTGTTTGTCTCCTTGGACAACTTTTAAGATAAAGTTGCAAGTTTGGGGGTTTTCATAATTATTATTTTTTCCTCCCTCTGTTTTTTGGTGATGTTGGGCCAAGGCCAACGGGATGAGGGTCGCCAAGGGCTGGGCCCTGCGCTTTGGTCACAACAACCCCCTGAAAGTGCCAGGCTGGGGCAGAGCGGCTGGAAAGCTGTCCAGCAGAAAGGGACCTGGAGGAGTTGGTCAACAGCAGCTGGAGATGAGCCAGCGTGTGCCCAGGTGGCCAAGAAGGCCACCAGCATCCTGGCTTGGATCAGCACCAGTGTGGCCAGCAGGACCAGGGCAGGGATTGTCCCCCTGGACTGGGCACTGGGAAGCTGCCTCGAATCCTGGGGTCAGGTTTGGGCCCCTCACTCCAAGAAGGACCTTGAGGGGCTGGAGTGTGTCCAGAGAAGGGCAACGGAGCTGGGGAAGGGTCTAGAGCACAAGTGTGGTGAGGAGCAGCTGAGGGACCTGGGGGTGTTGAGCCCCAAGCGAAGGAGGCTCAGGGGAGACCTTCTGGCTCTCAACAACTCCATCAAAGGATGTTGGAGCCAGGTGGGGTCGGGCTCTTCTCCCAGGAACAAGTGATAAGATGAGAGGAAATGGCCTCAAGTTGTGCCAGGGGAGGTTGAGGTTGGCCATGAGGAACAACTTCTTCCTGGAAGGGCTGTGAAGGGCTGTGCCAGGCTGGGCAGGGCAGTGGTGGAGTCCCCATCCCTGGAGGGCTTTCCAAGCTGTGGAGATGTGGTGCTGAGGGCCGTGGGTTAGTGGTGCCCTGGCAGTGCTGGGGGAACAGTTGGACTCCATGATCTTAAAGGTCTTTTCCCAAAGGATTCTATGATTCTGTGACTCCATCATCACCATCATCTTACTGTACGTGCAGCATATAAACAGTCTGACCGGCTGGCAGACTCAACTTTCACATCCATCACTCTCCGCTTTGGTCCTTCTGGAGAATGAAGAGCATTTCACACGTGAGGTTCTCTCTTGGGACCAGGAGGAACTTGCTTTTCTTGCCAGGGCTGGATTTTGTCTCCTTCGTAGCAGATGCTTGTGTGATTACAGAGACTTGTTCCCTTTCTGTTGAAAGCTGCAGATCTTGCTAAATGCCCGTCCATCTGTCTCACCAGAGTGCTCGAGTCTTCCTGTGTAGGAAGAGTGCAAAAAAAATAATTAAAAAAAAATTCTCTTAATTCTGCTCTTCAACTGCCAAACCCCGGCTGGTGGTGTTGTTTCTGAGGGGTGCTGGGCGGTCAGGAGTGAATGGCGATGCAGAAGCATTGTCTCTTTTGTGGTAGAGGGGTCACTTGGATGAGATTCGTGTTTCAGAGAGGAAGAGAGCAGCCTTTGGGGTGGTGTTGGAGAAGAGGAGGCTGAGAGGAGACCTCATTGCAACTACCAACAACTACCTGAAAGGAGGTTGTGGTGAGCCTGGTGTTGGGCTCTTCTCCCAAGGAACTGGTGACAGGACAAGAGGTGCTGGCCTCAAGTTGTGCCAGGGGAGGTTTAGGTTGGGTATTAGGAAGAAGTTCTTTACTGCAGGGGTGGTTGGGCATTGGAACAGGCTGCCCAGGGCAGTGGTGGAGTCACCATCCCTGGAGGAGTCCAGAAAACGAGTAGATGTGGTGCTTTGGGACGCAGTCTAGGGGTCAGGGAGATGTTGGGATGAAGGTTGGACTTGCTGATCCTCGGAGTCTTTTCCAACCTCAATGATTCTTTGATTCTCTGTTTGGCCCATTATGATCTAGTTAAAGACTCCCCATTTATTTCTGAAGGCAATGGTGGTACCTTTGGTGCTCAGTTTGCTACAAGCTTTGAGGAGCTTGATTCTGTCGGGGTTTTTTCCTCCCCCCAATGCTTCTGCAGCCGTTATCTGCAGAGGTCAAAGTGCCACTTCACAGGCTGGTTTCTTTTATTTCCCCTCTGTGCCATATCTTTTGTGTTTTGAATAAAAGTGTCAGTCTGGATTAACTTCTGGCATCCTTTTTGTCCTTCAGAGGCGGCGCATCAGCTTTTCCATGTGCTCCAGCCAGTGGCACACACAGCATAAGCTGGGATGAAGCTCTCACACCACCGTGTGGTGGTATCTTCAGTACCATCCTGGAGGCTTTTGGTTCTCGTGGATGTCTGGAGTCTGCGTTAATTATCTCAAAATATTTTCCATTTTAATATGTCATCTTAGAATGTGTCCCCAGCGAGCTCCTCTTGGATCCAGTCGCGTCTCTGCACATCTTCATCTTGCTGCAGGGATCTTGTGTCTGCTGCTTGGACACCACCTGGTTATTGAGGCAAATTAAGAATGATTATGGAATCACAGGCTGGTTTGGATGGGAGGGGACCTTGCAAGGTCACCTTGTCCAACTCCCCTGCACTGATCAGGGACATCTGCAACTAGAGCAGGTTGCTCAGAGCCCCGNCCTGCTCCAAAGTCTGTCCCCATCTTTCTGACAGGCCCCCTGAAGTCTTGAAAGGCCCAAAGAAGGTCTTGCCAGAGCCTTCTCTTCTCCAGGCTGAACAAGCCCAACTCTCCCAGCAGAGGGTTCCAGCCCTCGCATCATTGCTGGGGCCTCCTCTGGCCCCGCTCCACCAGGTCCATGTCTCTGCTGTGCTGAGGACTCCAGAGCTGCCCCAGCACTGCAGGGGGGTCTCCCCAGAGCAGAGCAGAGGGGCAGGATCCCCTCCCTGCCCTGCTGCCCACGCTGCTGGGGATGCAGCCCAGGAGTACATTGGCCTTCTGAGATGATAGGACAAAAGGAAACAGCCTCAAGTTGCACCAGGGGAGGTTTAGGTTGGACATTAGGAAAGATTTTTTTTCATTAAAAGGGCTGTGAAGGGCTGTCCCAGGCTGCCCAGGGCAGTGGTTGAATCACCATCCCTGGAGGGGTTTAGAAGCAGTGGAGATGTGGTGCTGAGGGCCATGGTTTAGCAGCGGACTTGGTAGAGTAGGGTTGTGGTTGGACTGGATGATCTTAAAGGTCTTTTCCAACCTAAATGATTCTGCAGTAGAGCCTGTTGGGTAAGTTCCTCACGTAGCACAGGCCCATGAATAAGCAGCACCCTGGGGTGTGAGGGGTCTCTGCAGCTCTGTGTTAACAAAGGGAAACACTCCGTCGCTCCCCTGCACGGTGTGGTGCTTTGGGACATGGTGTAGTGGTCAGGGAGATGCTGGGATGAAGGCTGGACTTGCTGACCCCTTGATGGTTCTGTGATCCACGGATAAAACGCACGTTATTGACGTACGGAAGAGGTTTCCATCCTAGCAATCTGTTTTTTTCCTCAGGTAGACCTCTGTCAGTGCCACCAAACTCATTAATACTAAACCCATCAGAAGGTTCCCGTTAATTCCTCAAATGCAAATGAGCAGCTTAAGTGTAAAAAGCACTTTCTCTCCTTTTAAGTAAAGACATTTGTTTGAAGTCTCCTAAACCAGTTTGAAGCGGCCTCACTGTTGGTAGAGACGGGATTTTGGGTGCCCACAGAGGGGTGTAATTTGATTTATTTCACACCGTGTAGAGATTAAAGGAATCACATAAAGGAATTTAAAAAAAAGAAAATAATCTTGATGTTACACTGATCTCGACTCTGTAGCACGGAGCTGGAAAGGAGGAGAGCGATCACCTGTGCCATGGTCGCACTAAAATCCACCGCTCAGTGATGGCAACACCACGGTGTGGTCTCCAGGTGTCCCCGTGGCGTCCCCAGGGCTCGGTGCTGGGGCCAGTTCTGCTCAACATCTTTCTCAAGGATCTTGAGAAGGGGATTGAGGCACCCTCGGTCAGTTTGCAGAGGACAGCTGGGCAGAAGTGTTGATCTGCTTGAGGGTAGGAAGGCTCTACAGAGGGATCTGGACAGGCTGGATTGGGCTGAGGGTCACCACGGCCAAGGGTTGGGTCTTGCACTTGGGTCACAA
>VZZY01022479.1:1326-54860 GCA_013400335.1 Eurystomus gularis
CGAGCGCCGAGGGAGCTGGGCAGCCTGCCGCGGAAGGGCTCTGCCGCCCGGCAGCACGCTCGGAGCTGGCGCCGACGTCCCTTCCTGCTCGCCGGGCCGGTGCGCGGCTCGCAGCTCGGTCACCGTGCAGGGCTGTTGGCGTGCGCGGCTTGCAGCGTGTGGGTGTCTGAGGGTCTCTCTGTGCCTGCTGGGCGGGGAGCTCGGAAAACTGTGAGAGCCTGAGGTAAGAAGAGCAGCACGCAGTGGTTTGGTAGCTAGGTTTGCAGAACAGAGGCAGCTGCAGGGAACGGGAAGCGCGGGGCGCGGGTCCAGCAGCGGCAGCAGGGCAGAACCGGGGCTGCAGAGCCAGAAGTTGGGAGGTGGCTCTCTCGCCGGTCTGCAGCGTGCTGCCCCAGCTCCCTGTCAAGCGCAGGCTCCTCTGACCATTCAGGCTCTCATTCAGCAAAGGAATCTGGGAAGCCTGAAGCTTCGCTGCCTGTTAGTGTGATTTTTTTACAATTTCTATGCGCCCTTTTGTCCTCATCTCAGTTGTTACTGATGATTTCGAGTACCATGGTTCTCCTCTGATAAGCGTTGGCCCTGCTTTGCAAGATCTGAAGTGGCTGTTCCAGACGATCAGTGTCACAGCCATCAGATGCATGGATCTCCTGGATACATTTTGCGTATTCTAATTGTTGTTATTCTTTATAACGTATAATTTTCTTTACTTCCTTTTGCCATGAACAGATATTTGCTCATCGAGTTTTGTAGATGCACTTAATTAGATTTGGAAAATACATAGTCTCTGCCAGGGGGAAAAGAAGCCTTTTTACTGGAAAGAGAGCTTGGAAGGTAAACCTTACAACTTCTCAGAAGTTACCTGAAACATGACAGTATTTTCAGATAAGTGTGTAGGGAGCTACCTAGATCGGGACGTATCTAGACATATCTAAGTCTGTTCTCAGTACCAGTAGGATGTGGTTGATGCTTACAGTAGATACTCTTTCCTTTGCTTAAGTTGAAGAATGTCTTCTTGTAAGGTTTCTGAGCAGAATTGCGGACAGAACAGTCCATATGTGACCATGTTCCTTGCAGCAGGCTGTGTGACAGCAAGCGGAGGATATATCCCGGTGTGAATGTTTGGTTCATAGCCTGTTGAGAGGATTCTACCTATTTATGCACCTGCACTTCCATCCTCTAGCCAACTTTGAACTGCATGTAGTGGCAGCCAGCAAAGGGAACAGTGCAAACAGCTGGGGCACGGGAAGGAGGGAAGAATATATAATGCATCTGAGTGAAGGGGTAGCAAAGGAGAATGGATCTAGAAAGCACTGCCTCCTGTGTGTCTTCTGCTAAAGAACCTGGAAACAGTGCAAATCTACACTTCAACAAGGACCTGTAATTTTTATGGCAGGTAGAAAATCTGCAGAGTTGCTAATCTGCACAAACCATACCTCAGGATCTTCTTCTTGACAGGACCAAAATGGGATCAACTGGGTCACATTGCACTTGAAGCTAGCAGAATTCTGAAATTACAAATATTAATATTTGTTTTGTAAGGCAGTTTGTCATATGGTATGCTTTTAATGCCTATTCCTTTCTTATCAAGTGCATGTCTTAATAAGTTTATTGTAAAATGCGGTCAAAATACAGATTGCACCACGCCATAATTTACTGAAATAGGAGAGAAACTTTAACCTTTGGAATTGCCTTATAAGAAATGACTTGCATTGTCAGAAATCAGAGTGAGTTAGCTGTTTTTGCACATAGTACTGTGATACTTTTAACAGAATGTTTCTGCTTCACTGTGTGGTGTCTAACAGTTTCTAGTAATCCAAACACTGACATTTGCAGCATTCAAACTTCAGTCATACCACATTTCTAAGGTGAATCAGAAATAAGAGATGGGTGATTCTGTGAATAGATTGCCTAATATGAAGGGACTGTCTAAATTTGGTGAGTTTTGTATTACAAGGCCAATGAGATCAAAATGCCCTTGGCAAATGTTAGTTTTGGTGAACAAATATTATTTTATATACTCAGTGCAGTAAGTTCTCACTTCTGCTTTTTGTATTAGAGTGTTTGTTTAATTTCCCCATCCGGAATGTGTATGATTATCAGTCTCTTTTTCCTTTCTCTGTTTTCTTTCATTTAGCAATACTGGGTCACCATGTTCTTGGTTTTCTTCCCAGTTGAGTCCTTCCTTTGATCAGCTATATCAGCTTTCTCTCACAAACCTTCTATCTCTTGTTGCCTTTTTCTGCCTGTGTCTTTCTGAGTCCAAGAAGCAGTACTACTTGATATGTCTTAAGCAAATGCCATGGAAATACTCAAAAAAGCATTTCTAACCAGACAAGGAGAAAATGAAATAGTGAGTCAGGCACTTCAGCATATCATGCTTGTACATGCATAGAGCGTAACTCAAAATCCAGAGTTATGTGAATGGATTTAGGCAGGATGGAGCCAAAGAAGTGGGAGGGAGGCAGGGATTACATGCTGCCAGCTGCAAAATTTGCGTTCTTTGTCATATCACACCATAGTGGTTGTGCAATTGGCTACTCCCTCCATCCCCACAGTGGTTATGGCCCATCCTGATACAATTTCCAAAGAGATTCAGTCTGCCACACTTGACAATGGAACAACAGTTTCTAAACTTCACAAAGAAAGAAAACAAATGGATGTATTAAGGAACAGAAATTCTTATCAGGCCACATTATGCATTCTTACTTCCAGTGATAAAGAATCACAAGACAAGCAAGTGTGTTTGCATCTTGCAGCCGAGGACCAGCTAGCAGCTGCCAAGCTCTGGCTAATATAGCATGTTTGTATTGTAAGAATATAAAGGGAAAAAAAAGGTACAAGAACCATGCTTTTAAGCATCTGGAATAAAGGTAACTGCCTCTCATGCTCATATGCTGATTTGTCTGCTTCAAACATATTCCAGAAAGGGTCTAGCCAGTCAGATAGTATATACCTTTTTTTAATTAGAAAGAAAAAGAAGTTATTAAATTCAAGGTTAGTAATCAAAGTTCCAGAAGAACAGCAAGTTCATATATATAACAACTCATATGCTGCCAGGGAGTGCAAGTATAGAACTCCACATGTCTGTACAGTCCCTGGAATGTAGATTCTTACAGGACAGACAAATGCTTAAGTCAAGGTTTGATCAAATGGCAGGTGAGAATTCACTATGACTACTCTCTGGTTTGGACTAAAGCCAAATAAGACTCTAGTTCTGACCAGCAAAAATGATTGCATTTGGGGACCTAAAAAAATTATATGTGTATGTCTGCATGTGTGTATCTGTGTGGGTATGTAGAATGAGAGAGAGACGATTTTTAAACTACATGTGGAGTGCCCCTACACTGCAAAGGAGAAATTATCAGCTAGCCAAGTGCCCTCATAGCATCATGTCAGAATTTAACTGACTGATTTACAAAATGGGGAGTTATTTTTTAGCAATTTTGAAAATTGCAGTTTTAAAAAAAGATCATTCTTTCCTGGGGTTTTTTCTTTAGTTCGTTATCAATTGTTGTATTGTGGAATTTTTTACTGTTACAGTATTGGCACCCAAGCCTGACAGTTTTGATAAGGGCTTTTGTTATATTAGTATTAATTGGAATAGTAAAGTATTGAAATGTAAAAATACTACACTAACTTTTCACTTGGGTAGGTCTAAAGCAGCGGTATACTTCCCAAAAGCATTTATTTTGCGTCATAATGTAATATGGAATGAGATTATTTATTTTTCTGACCAGTCATATGACAGCATGCAAATGAACTTTTGGTTCAATCAATAAAACTGCATCTTCAAAGAAAACCATTGCACTGCTAAAAATATTTTTAATAATGACCACAGAAGCCATATTTGTGTCTTTGATCTCCTTAAGCTTCTTCTGGTTTTAATCAGTGTTCCCACATGAAGAACTGTGGCAACCTATGATAATAGAATCCCTATTCACATCCATAGGGAAACAAAAATGTTCTCATCTGAAGAAGGTAATTTGGTGTTCTGCCCCTTCCATCCATGGGCCCCTGCCTCCGTTACTGCTGGGGTATCTTGGCATCAGTTAAGTGGTTTCTGTCCTTTCCTCTGTGCATTACTCTCTCATTGAAGTGTTTCTGCTGTCTAATTATACCCTTTCAATCAAATTAGAGACTGCAGCATCTGGTTAGTGCCTGTAACTGTTGCCATCTGCACCTAGACACAGTGCTTTCATTTAAGGAGGAGTGCTTAAATTGCCATCTCTAGCAAGAACTAGGAGAACCGTTTAGGTAGAACGGAAACAACTTAAAACCCTTCTTAGAACACTGTGCAAGCACATGCATCAAGCAGCTGGCACCTAGTCATCATCAGGCCTTGCACCTTTGGTTCCATATCCTTGTGTTCTGCTTAAGCATTTTTTTTGACTCTTCTGAAAGGCTGTAAGAAAAACAAGTGAGAATTGAGCAGGCAGTTTGAGCATGTAAATTCACAGAACCTTTATTTCTTGCTCCAGCCTTACAGAACATTTAGTGTTCTGGCTATCACACCACTGTAACAAAACCCAAGATTTAAATTGCAGCCACTTTCCTTTACCTTTCATTAGTCAGCAGGTTTTTAAAATAAAACCTTTCTTCTTGTTGGGCAGTAGCTGGTAGGATAATTTCTGGCCTGGGTAGGCTAGTTTCTGGTTGATAATTGTTGTGAACCTTTAATCTCACTGGCTGCTAGTTAGCTCTCCAAGTAGCTTCCAGAACTTGAAAAGAACTTAAAGCAAACAAAGCAAGTAACTTTATTTTTTTCAGTGAAATAGTAGCAAGTTTGTCATCTGAATTTTCAGTCTCAAAAGCTACACACATGCCCCAAACTTAGAAGACTCTAAGAAGTCATTTAAATCATCCTGAAACCTCCATGTCTTCAGTCTGCAATTTGTAATGTCACTAAATATAGGTCTTTGAGAAAAATATGGACTTTGAAGAGCGCTCAGGAGATTTACAAGATTTCCCACTTGTCAGCCAGAAAAGGAAGTGTGTTTGAGAAGTAGCTATCTGTTTTCTTTGTTTTAGATCTCATTTGTACAGAAAAGACTGCAGATGAAGTTCAAATGTTTGTATTATTTCTATCTGTGGTAATGTGGCACAAAATGAGAATTTCTTAGGTAACCGGGCCTCTTGCCGTTAAGGTCTTCAGAGATTAAAACCAATATTTGCGAGTCCATCTTAGAAAGTCTTTGGAAGCCAAGGCAAACTCTGAAGTGTCAATGTTTTATTGTCAGTGCTTCATTCAGTAAAACAGTCAGACACTTATATTCTGCACCACCTTAATTTTTCAGATGATCCTAAAGTGGTGCCCATGTGGAGTGCAGGCAGCCATACAGTCCCAAAGTAACAAAGGCATAAATGATCATTGTAAGGTCCCTACATCGAAGAAGAAACTGAGACAGATGGAAGAAATTTCTACTACAGCTGCTGTTTGATCTTCCAAATGTTGATCTGGCTTTAATAAAACTAATTGTGAACCTGTATAGCACACTGAGCATTTACTCATAGTGGACAACCATCCCCATTCTGCTTTTTCTTTCTAGAAGTTGCCACTCAATACGTACTTATCTAGTCTCAGTATTCATTTTTTAAAAAGAGTTATTTTTCTGTCAACCATGGCACCTGGGGTTGAAAACAAAACAGCCCTGACAACACACTCCTGTCCATGTTTTCTCACTAAGGCTCGTAAGCATTATCCTGAACAGGACCTGTTGGAACCTTCCAGCTTTTCATGACTAGAACCACTGCAATGGTTCTATTTCTGATTAATTGTTGCAGACATCTCCCTGCAACAATAGAAGCAGCAGGGTCATTAGGCAGATAATGGAGTGAAGTCATCACAGATACTGACTTTAATAATGGGTTCGACACAAAGCCTCTACTTCAGACTATGTCTGAAACCCAGCTGAGTAAGATCTTAAAAATATGAGGGGGCTGGAGACTTCTGAGATTTGAATGGCCACAGCTTTCTCCATATCCTGTCCTAGTCATTTAATATAGGTTTGTAGTTGACAGCATAGTTTAAACTGAGCCTTGGGTGCATGAAACCACATGACAAATCTATCAAGCACAGTGGCACTCTGATGCTTTCTAGGAAGCTGTCAGCTTTATCCTCCACAAAGTGCCTTTTTTCCTTTGCTGTCTTTGCCTCCCAGAGAGGACTTGGATACAGTGCGAGTTCTGTCGTAGTATACCATAGTCTTACAAAACTTTAAGGACTAAGGCTTGCTGAAATTCATAGCTCTGGCATTAATTTTCTGGAGTTACTGTTCTGATGTTAGATTTCAAGCGAAGGGCTTCATAGCCTAAAGTAACATGGAGGTGTCAAGCAACATAAGGCAGTTGGAGTGCGTGGGTGCCAGAACGGTAAAGGAGGGGTGGTGGTTGTTGGTTGTTTTTTTCCACTCCCTTCTACATGATCATAATCTACCAAAGAGAAATCAGGTAATTTGAATAAACCCAGGAGTTTTACCAGTAGTGTTCAGTCCACTCTTTTCTGCCTGTTTTATTTAGATGATTCTGAATTAGTTTTGTGCGTACAAATCTGTCTGACCTTTTTTAAGCTTATCTTTTCACAGAATTATTGCACAAATGGTGCAAGATGAAAAGTAGGATGGAGGTTCTAACCTTCTCTTCTCCAGAATCTCTTAGGGCTTATGTTTTTAAAGTGCAGCCTGTGGTTTTGAAATGGAGAGGACAGTGGTCAGTCTGCAGATGAAACATTGACTTTGCACCTTCAACACACTGGGAATGTAAATCTCATAGTGAGGTTGCTAAGGTAGTGTCTTGGCTGTCATGCAGCAAAATATGGTGAAATCACCATGTGTGATAAATAAAAGAATTCACCTGTTTACTGCCAAGATACTGGATATGCTGAGATATTTGTATCCATGTTACTATGAATTTATAGAAAACTGTACAAAATTTATCTCAGCAGATCTCAAAGCTGATTGTTCAAGGTAAAAGAAGGTAGGACTGGGGACCTGATTTGTAAGTGCCAATATTTTCTTGAAAAGATTGTACTCCAATGCTATGGCAAAATTATTATCAATCATTAACAAAATGAAAATTTCCTAGCAAATTCCCTATAACACATAAAGGTATTTCACTTGATAACTGCCATAATGTAAAGTTTCCATTTCATTTTTTCTGGGATAATCAGTGATTGTATCTCACTGCCTTCCCTTCCACATCTAGATGCTAACAAAGCCAGGGAGTTCCACTACACTCATCTGGCATATTTTTCCCAAATCTCTTGGTAGTGCATAAGAACACAGGAGGCACTGTTACAGCTACTTGTTGTCTTGGGAATAAAAAACTACAGCTAAGAGGAATGAAGAGAGCTCAGACTTCTTTTTGTGTAATGTCCTTAAAGTACTAGTGCAACAAAGTTTGAAGAAAATCTATTGAAACAAAAAAAAGCTGACATTAGGATAAAAAGCCATTGCTACTGCTAATTAAAGCATGGGCTAGTCTTAGCAGATCCTAAAATGGGCTGATGTTAACTTCAGTTTAGTCTGTGTGCCAGATAACATTCAGGTATTGTAGCATTCCTTGCATTTCTGAGTAGATGTTAGTACATACTGCTTCTCATTAGAAGTGAGAAGCAAAAAAAAGTAATAGCACTAAGCTCAAGTTGACATCCTTTCTGCATGTTTATCACTTCTCATAAATGCTCCTTTATACTGTGCATTGTTTATCCAGTTTATGTTTTCCTCACTTTTCAGCCAAATTCATCAGCTTATATTTTTCAGCTATGACATAGAAAAACTTTTACATTAACTGCAAAACAAGAGAGGTATTGAAGAAATTTGCAGCACTGCGGGGACTTTAAAGTGGTTTTTTCTTCGTATGTTTATGCAAATATCTGTGGTGGACTGAATACTGGAAACTCAGATTTGCATTTTCATGTAAATGTATGTAGCTCACCTGCATGGCTAAGGCATTCAGGTAAATCACAGTAAGGAGGAGTATTGACTTGAAGCTTGTTTTTGTTAAATTAGATAGCTTTATGTCCACGGATGATAGCAGTATACATTAATGGCTGCGCAGACACCTCTTCTGTGTGCCTTCAGCTACAAAATTCCACTTAATAGAAACCCTAGCTTGCCCAGGCATGAAAATGTGCAGTGAAGGCACAAAACATCAACTTTCATCTGCTGCGTAATAAAACTGTGGAAAAAAATCATTATAATTGCACCATTCTGATATTTGTGGGCCTAGACTAACATAATTTCAAAGGTATGGTTTTAGTAATACATTTTCTCTTCTTCCACAGTATTTCTAAATAGAAAAAAAGGTGTATTGTTAATAACAGGATTAAGCTGGGGGTGTTTTTTTTCCCTTTTCCAACTGTAGCCACACAGGTCTTTCTAGCCTTGTTTTGTAAGGCACATTGCATGAGGGGCACCTGAGATCAGCATACTCCGCTTCAGAGCACTCTCCCTTTCCCTCAGGGCAGTTGAACATCTCTGCAGCTGTTACACAGTTTCTACAGAGAATACTATCAGATAAAACAAAAAGTAGCTCATCCTGCAAATTAGTAGGAACCATTTGTGACTTTCCTCAGTAATGCGACTCGATACAAAGAAATGTTTATAGCAGAGTAATGCAGCAGTTTTGATTCTGTCATGGACTGTTTTATTTTAATACTATTTTTAAATAAATGCATGGATGATAAATGTTCCCAAGTACTAATTATAAGCAGGACGGACTTATTAATGGTACACTAATGATAATGACAATCGATGGAAGAGGAATGGTTGAGGGTGGAAGTGACCTCCGGTGGTCATCCTGTTCAACTCCTCTGCTCAAGCACTGTCACCTAAAGCAGGTTGCCCAGGATCATGTCCAGATAGCTTTTGAGTATCTCCAAGGACAGAGATTCCACAATCTGTCTGGGCAAACTGTTCCCTTGCTCTGTCACCCTTGCAGTGCCTTATTTAATTAAAAATGGTTTGCATTTTTAGTAAAGGTAACATTATACATGCATATGAACAGTTATTTGATCAGAAGATGTCATTAAAAAGACACAGCAGAGCCGGACAGCATGAGATTTGTAGTTCAGCTGGGAAGGGTATAGTGTACTTAATGACATTCTCTGCTTTGATTTCTGACTTGCTGAGTATCAGGAAGCTAGGAAAAATATAAATGGGAGAAAATATGAGCAAGGCAGAAGAATACTGACTTGTAAGTTTTAATCTGAAAGCTTAAATGCTTTAGTAGCAAATCACAATATCATGATTATGCTCTACTGAAGGTCCCTTTCTAAGGCAATTCAGGCCAGAGGAAAAAAATGCCTTAGAATTTTTCTAAGTTAGGATGTAAATATGTCCTGGTTTGAGTTAGAACCAAACCAATTTATTCAGTGATTTTACTTTTCAGCTGAGTCTCTTCTAACTGACTGCACTTTCTGAAGCTCACAGCATGTTTTTGTGACAGTGTCTGCTTCTAGCAGTGACAACGCTTGATGTTCAGAGTTACTGCCAGGGGTTGGTGTGCAGACCAAGGTCACTGCTAACTCTTGTGAACCACATCGGGGGGTGTAGAAAGTGAAAGGCCGCACCTGCGGGGAGGAGCGGCCAGGACAGGGGACCCCAAACTGACAATTTGGTGTTCCATCCCATACGTGTCATATTCAGTATAAAGCTGAGGGATCACGAGGTTCTCGACCCTTCCCTTTGGCCCTTCACTTCTCGGCCACGCCTTTCTTCTCGGACCTTCTTGTGCCTTCTTTGCCCTTCTTATCAAGGGCTAGCATCCGAGGAGGACTCTCTCCTTTCTGCCTTTGATCCTGGTTCGTGTGTTCCTGAACCCGGTTCCTGTCTGCTGCTGAGCCCAGTCTGGGACTTTGCCGGTGCCTGCACAGCCTCAGTGGTGATGGTGACGTCATTGCCATAGAGTGGAGGTTGGGTTCGATACTGGTTTTGTATATATTTGTATATATCCCATTTTATTATTATTATCTTCATTAAAGCTG
Organism: Eurystomus gularis; assembly: GCA_013400335.1. NCBI lineage: Eukaryota > Metazoa > Chordata > Aves > Coraciiformes > Coraciidae > Eurystomus > Eurystomus gularis. The sequence goes on from VZZY01022479.1 coordinate 11,309, forward strand.
TTTTAGTTTTCTTTTCTAATCTGGGAGTCTTTCTCTCATTCCCTTCCTCTCCCATTTGGGAGGGGAGGGGGCCAACAGCAATCCATAAGTCTCTCTCCCTTATTCTCTTTCTCCTCCTCTATTTGGGGGGGGAAAGAGGGGTTAACAGAGAGCGTCTGTTGTAGGTCTGGTGGACTGACCCTAAACCTCAACAAAATATTTGCAACATCCATCCCTACAAAATCTTTCACTGTATAGACTACAGATCTTCACAATTTTAGTTACACTGGCATGAGATTTGGGGTAGTATTCTGGTAAGTGCAGACTGATACAATCTAATTTCATTTTTGGAAAATTAGCAGGGAACACAGGGAAAAAGGAAAAAATGTAGTATGCTTATTCAGAAAATGCATGTTAATTCTATTAAACACTCTTCAGACCTGTCTTATACATTGTTTAGTAAAGTAATGAAATCATAATCTCTTCAATAGATAGACTATGAGAGAAACCTTAAATCCCAGACAGCATCTTTTGTTGCCTAAACAATGCGGGAAACATGTTAGTGAAAGGAAACATGATCTCTTGGGAAGGGGGTGGTGGGCAAGGGAAGAACAACCAAACACTGACCCTACATACTTTCTTTCTCTTTTTCCATTTCAATTTCTTCCCAGAATGTTATACAGCAAATGGGGCTGACTATCGTGGCACTCAGAACCAGACCTCCCAATATGCAGGGAAACCTTGTCTTTTTTGGAATGAGACCTTTGAGCATCCTTATAATACTTTGAAATATCCCAATGGGGAGGGAGGGCTTGGAGAGCATAACTACTGCAGGTAAGAAATATCTCATTGCTACTAACATTGCCTGTATAGCCTGTGTTACTTTAAACAGTTGGCCCCAAGTTAGGAAACTTCCTGTCATACAGCGAAGAATGTCAGGGCCATGGATATCTAGCAGATTTTATTTTGTTCTGTAGTCAGTACCCTGGATCTACAAGCACCATTAGGAGAATAACTTGTTCAACTCAGCTCTCACCTGAAGTCCGTATCACATATCCAATCTATAATTTGGCATGACAGAGAAAGGCTAGAGGTTACTTAAATGAAAAAGTGGAGATAATTTAAAAATTGATCCAACTCAGGAGAACAGGAGCACTAGTGAATGTCTGTAAGAGTCTCTGGAGCATTATAGTTTTTATCCTCACCCACAAGCCTGGTTCTTTTATACACTATGTTTCCCAAGTTTTGTGCTAATGAAAGTTATGTAGCCACTCAAAATTTGCAGTGAGCATGAGCTGTTCAGCAACTTAAGAGTTGTTATTTGAATTCAGAAGCTCAGCTGTCAGTGGTTACAATGCCAGCTTAAATCGTGGCAGATCCACCAGGTCCTGGTTCTTGATCCAACAACACTTCCATATTTAACCAGAAATAGACATTCAAGAAAGTATGACAGGGACAGAGCCAGATAATGGAGAGTCAGTAAGAAAACACAGAAGTCTTGTGAGATGCAGCAGATAAGCACATTGATGAAAGGAATCAGTGGCATTTCCAGAGTACTTGATGACTCAGGAGGATATTTCTCATTGAAGAACATTAGTGAAGGACAGGTAAGAAAAAGACTTACTTGGGATCTTCTCCAGTGGCTGCAGCAGTGCTTCAAAATAACACTATTCAATGTGTTGCAGCAGTGGACTCTGCTTTCAGCCACAGAAGGAGAAAGCATTATTGCCAAGTTCTGAGTTGACTTTCTTTTGAATCAGCTCAGCAACTCAAAGGAGCAGAATAAAATAGACCACCTACAAGAGAAACTCCATAGAAGTTGGGCATTCTCTTTAGAAAATGACCGGGAAACCAAATAAATGCATCAAGCTGTCTAGTATCAGATTGTTGTGTGAGCGCTGGAAAGACTATCTTCCCGTCAATCAAAAACATTTCACACCAACTTCACAGCCTCCCTCAGCCAAACAACACCAAATGCGTAACAATTTTCATGACATGTAGAGAGCTGTGTCTTTCAGCATGCATACTAATGTGGGTTATAAAAAAGGCTGGTGGACACTGAATTGTGTCTGATACAAATAACAGAATCAAACATAGTTTTGATTGTTGCTGTGTGGCAATATGCTAGACAGACTGTACCTACAAGGTCTTACTTGTGGCAGTCATCTCTGGCTAGTACTTAGATTAGTAAAAAGCAAAACATGTACAAGCTATGCAGAAATTGCATAACAAACTAAATGTTTATCCAGGTATTCAAGTAATCCTTACTGGAGTCTCACTTAGCAAAAGTGTTACATGAAGCAGGAAGCCTATAATCTGGTATGTAAGCCTGAGAAACGACTTGATTACCAAATACAGCTTTTTAACCTCAGTCTGCTAGGTGTTAGATTATCTTCTCTGAGATGGAGTTTGACTGAAAGGTTAGCCATCTCCTTCCTTATGCTCCAACACTTGGCCCAGGAATATTCTCATAGGTGTATGCAATTATGATCCTAACTAATGGAAGATTTTAAGTTTCACATTCTGTTGAAAAAAAGCTTGGAAAGTCACTGTTTTAAGAGTGTCAGAGCATATGTTTAGCATGCAAATCTTGTTGAGGCCTTGTGAGTGAAGATAGTGCTGTTTTAGCTCTTTCTCTGCCATTCATTTGCTTTGTTGCAATGCACGAGTTGATTGTCCCTTCTCTGAGGCAACACATACCTTGCAAGGCTTTTTTAAGGCATAATACATTGCTTTGAGGCTAAATTTTAGGCACCACATTTGAATAATCTAGTTTTACACTTAAAGCATTAATCAGAAGCATGTTATCTCTCCATGGGTGGTCCTTACTTGGAATATTGTGTTTACTGCAAAACACCCTCTTAAGAGGGAAATGCCTCATAATGTTCCACTAAACCTCATTTCAGCCTTAACAAAATTATGCAGACTGAAGTTTTCAGAGATTTTGAAGGACACTCCATTATTTTCTAACTGTATGCAATTTTGAGGTTCAAGGCAAAGATTTCGAAGACATTCATTACATTTTAAGGCATTTATATGTGGAGTGCCATTACCGTGATTCAGTTATGGACATCTGATTTGTCATGCAGGTTTAAATGCAAAATTTCCTGTAACTGTGAAAACAAGGAAAATTTTGTTATTTCAAATACAAGCTTTCCTTGACATTAGCCTTCTACTTTCTTTAGCCACTGGAAGCTCTGCCATAACACTTAAATTCCTAGCACACTAGTCTTAGGCTTTTCTCATCTGCTACTTTTGCTAGTCTGTTTGAAAGCCTAACTAGCAGCATTTTAGTCAGCTGAATTTAACTCAATTCACTTATCATCTTCAGCGTTCTGTTATTTGACCAAAAAATATCCCCAGCAGTTCTAAAATCGGATCTCCCACAAGGAGTTGTTAATAAGGCCAAATGATAACGTGCAGCTGAACTGACACCTCAGTGTAGGGGGCAAGGGAGTGTCTCATTGATAGAATTCATGCCAAAGTACATGATAAAAAGATTGCAGTTGGCCCTAGTTACAAGAACAGGTCATATTGCAACCCAATTGTCCAAAATAACAATTTATTCTCTTAAATTATCTTTTCGATGTGAATAGTTTTTCAAAGTGTACATAGAAAAAGCTGTAAATAACCTAATGACTAATTAGGTATGCATTTGTAAATGATGGTACACAACAGCAAAGAATAATCATGGACACATAAGGAATTCTCTCATCCATCACTAGCTCACTGGAACAGATTTATTCAGCTTTAGTGAAGGGGAAGAAAAGACCTCAGTCTTTCTCAGAAGACTTTAATCAGATAGATGTTTTAGTCATCATACATACAGAAAACTATTTTGTACCAAGGCAAAAGTCAAGTTTAGGAGTCTAAGGAACTTCTATGCAGGATGTGGGTCTGAAAATCTTCCTCTCTCTCAGTACTGTCCAGAAATAGCCCTGCACCTTCTAGACTTAAAGAAAAAAGATGTTCTGTTTAAGACATTACTAGCATTTTATGCTTGCTGTGTACTGTAATAACCAAAGTGATCTGAACTTCTTGACCACTTTTGTATTTTCCTTGGTAAGTCTAATGGGTTAATTATTCAGTAGGTATTGGAGAAAAAAAAAAGTTATGACACTGAAGCTTAATAAGATTTATCTTTATGTGGTTCTTGAAAATATTTGATGACTTTTCACTCACTCTCTCTAGTTTTCTCTTTCAGGAACCCTGATGGTGATGTCAGCCCGTGGTGCTACATTGCAGAGCATGAGGATGGAATATATTGGAAATACTGTGAGATTCCATCCTGCCGAAGTAAGAGCACCATGCAAATTTTTTAGGTCTGCATCTCTGTTGAACAGAGATTGGCAGTTATACAACAGTATTTTGTTTGTGATTTTCCAACAGAAAGTAGGATAGGGCCAATCAGCGTGTTTTCATTTGCAGACAAAACAATATTTTAATTGAGTCTCTAGAGTTAATGACAAGCTTTCTGAATCATTCCTTCATTGCTATCCTTTTAATCTCATCTCAGAATTACTGGATTCTATTATTTGCAAATTATACCAGACAGAGAATCACTCAAAACTTATGAAGTGCTGCTAGTTTTTTGAATCCACAGAAATATGTCATTCATGTATTTAAATCTAGAGGACAAAAATGAAAAGGAAATTATTCATTACTTATTTAGAAGGTACGTATGTGCCCATCATTTGCAATTAGCTTGTAAAATGGATGGCATTAGCTTAATGTGTATAACACATCATACACAAAATTGTTTGGAAGAAATAAAGACAGCGTGAGAGTACATAGGGAAAAGGTGGCTATTTGGTATATGGGAGCCCAGGGCTAAAATGATATTCCTTGCGGATGCATATGCTTAGCATTGGTGTAAAACCACAAACTGGACTTTGTCCAATTTTTTTTAACAGATAATTCACAAGCTATTTACCTGAAGCTTCCTTTTAGTGTTTAATATTTTTAATGTATTGTGCTATTTACCTTGTCCAAAATATGGAGGTTTTGTCATGATTTGTGTCAATATGTTCCAGAATTTTAATTCCTGAATGCTCCAGGATAAACCTCTAAACACATTCTTTAAAATACGCCTAAATATTAAAAAGATATTCCAGTTTTGCATGCCAACAAGCAACCATAACTACGTATTTTATTAAGTCTAATCATTAATGCCTTTACTCACCTCCCTAACTTCTTCTGTGTAAGTATGGTCTGTTTCTAAGAGAGAACTTCTGTGTGTGCTGTTATGCATCAGAGCAGTTCTCCTTATGTAGGCATGCTTTCAACTGGAAGATGTACATTTCTTTCTTGAAGTTAAGAAAACAAAAGCAAACAAAGAAAAATGGATCTAAAGTGATTTTTTACTTTGTTCACAGTTTTCTTTTTTTGTGAATGTGAGCAAGTGATTCACATGTTCAAGCTAGGCAAACAAATATGTAAGGGTGACCTTAAGTTGAGAAACTTTTACCTAGACTTAAATACAAATTAAGGAGTCTAATTTAAATAACACAAAATCATTCAAAACTCTGATACTCATTGTTCAGAGGACATCTTACTCTTAATTTTCCAATATAGCCAGGTCCTATTTAGGAAACATGACCCTCCCAATTAAGAAATTTATCTTGGTCTAAAACAAAATAATTTGCATTTTCTTTAAAGACCACAGATGTTAACAAATTCTCTGGATATGGCACCAGTAAAAAAGCTGGAAGGCAAATTCTCTCCACTCCATTTGTTCCACACAAAGGATCCTTTTAAAAACAGCCTCACTCATTTTCTCTGTGGTGGGGAGCAGAGGATTTAAACTTGGACACTTACTTGCACAGATAATCCAGACTTGTATTTACAAAATGTCCTTTTGACCAGTAGCAGCTGCTTCAAGCAGTGCACTGAAACTGGATACTAGAAAAAGGAATTGCAGCAATTTAGAACAAACTGTACATTGCAAGCCCATCCAAGTCTTAATACAAACCGCATGGTTTATGAAGCTGTGTAAGTAAAAAAAGACTTTTATTCTTTACCAGATTTTCTGTTTTCAGTAAGTGTGATGCTAAATCATAGGACCATCAAAACCAAATTGTGAAGTGCATAATACAAAACTGAGTTTTGTGATGGACCAAGAAAACAATTGTGTAAGGAAATACTATTTGAAATTTTTAGAGAAGTAAAAAAAATTGTCTTATATAAGGTGCTTTTCCATAATTATATTTACTACTAGAAAAGACAAGTATTATGTGGAGCATAATTCACCTATAAACTATACCCACATAATACCACTACAGTGCCAACCACATGACGTGTCTTGATTGCCTAGAGAGATTTGTGTGCAGTGATTCACTGTAACAATAATTAAATATCTACAGTTAAGAATTTTTCATTATGATGATGATTTTGCATGATTATATCATGTGTCTCTTTCACTGATATTTATATATAACATTAAATGTTTTATTCAGAAATGTGTTCTGGCATTCTGCATGTGTAAACATGCTATATAGAATTTAGCAATGTTAGATGAGGAGGGATGGGCATCATTACAGAAGACAGTGGTAGTTACCCCACAGTAAGAGCTTAGTCTTTTCTTCCTCTTCTCTTCTTAATGGCTTGTCTGCTAAGCAAACGGGAATGGACATTAAAAAATTAAAGGCAAGAAGGCAGCACTGAGTCCTGAGAGAACATGTGCATCTCACATGGAGAATTCAGAACTTAATGCTTTAGATGGTTTGTTTGCAATGATGCAGCCGTTCCCGACTTCTCTCTCTAATAATGAGGTTAGGTTGAAGTTCAAAGGAAGTAACAAGTTATGCTCCCAAAAGATAAAAGAAAGGCAGGCTTGCTGTCCCACTTAATTGCACCACCATGTTTATGGCCCGATTTTGTCTTTTGCCATAAAAATATTTCATTACTGGAGTCATATTTCCTGTGTGCGTGTATGTCATGTAATAGATTTAGCTGAAACATTAATGAAGTGTTAAATGGCAGAGCCAGGTTAGTTACACAGAGCTGTATTGATCACTGTAAAATTGACCTGTATACATTTTAACACAAGAATCAAGAGAGTAGCTTGCACAATTTGAGACAGCATACAAATGCATACTACCATTGCAAAAAGCTAGGCGGCTTTTGAAAGACAGCTAGATGAGCATATCTGGAACATGATTTTGAGTTCAAAAGGACAAATTTCATGTTTTAGTATGTGTGCCTTAACATGTAAGATGCAGAAGCTTGGGTATTTACCAGGACCTCATTATGCCAGATGCTGCTTAAAAGAAATATAGTGTGCTTGCACAAAAGAGATGCCCTTTTAAACACAAGAAAACATATAGATAAAACCAGGTGAAGCCAGCATAACAGTAAGACATTGCCGATCAGCATGAATGGTAATCACAGAACATTTTTGCCAAGCTTCCTTAGTAGGCTAAATATTAAGAGCAAATTAAGGCAGAAGAGTATCTTAGAAATTTTTAAAGGTCAGAGCAACTAAACAGTCACTACGTATCAAAAAATACTTTGAATTCTTTGTTGCTTTATATATGTGTGTAGTTTTATATATACACATAGAACTGTAGGATTGTCTAGGTTGAAAGGGACCTCAGGCCATCTTCTAGCCAACCTCCTGCTCAAAGCAGAGCCAGCTCTGAGATCAGGCCAAGTTACTCAGTTTGTCAGATTAGACCAAGTTTATCCAGTTTTCCTGATATCCTGAACATCTCATGTTTCAACTTAACCTCCTTACCTCTTGTCCAAAATGCATCACTGTGAAGTCCCTGGCTCTATCTTTGTGACAGTCTCCATGCAGGTATTGCAAAGCTGCTAGGGCGTGCCCCCAAAGCCTTCCCTTCTGCAGGCTGAACAAGCCCCGGTCCCTCAGCCTCTTCTAGGGAGAGTGCTCCAGCCCTCTGAGCATCTTGGCTCTCTGCTGAACTTGCTTCAGATAATTAATGCCTTTCTTGCACTGGTGGGGTGAAAACTGGACATAGTAGTCTTGTGGTCACTGTGGATCTGATAGGAAAGCAGTGTTTGCCAATTAGATCTTCTCCAACTCAGATTACAAATGATGTCTCTTCTATTATTGTGCTTATACTGTGTACTCTGATTACACTTCAACAGCAACTCTATGGTATCTCAGGTTTAGGACCAGCCCATCAGTAGTCACAGGAAAAACTGGCATATCAAAATCATATATGCATGTACAGGGGTAATTTTTTGGGGTGTGTTGACTGTTCTGACCAGTTCAGAAGAGCATTCAATAATATATTTGATGTGGGACTACTGAAGTTCTTTCAGCTGAACATATATGCTTGGTCTTATACAGTTCATTGATTTGATAACAAAGAAATTTGAAATGCTGAGCACTGGCATGGACATTACTGTTCACTATAGGGCTAGACTGACAGTTCTTCTGTTTATTCCCAAGCACGTGACACTGATTTTGTTTGCTAGATATGAGAAAATTAAAATACTGCTGGGACACCAAAGAGACTAATTACCTTTAGGATGTACCCAAATGGTATGCTTGATTTAGTTACAAAATGTAGGACGTTTTCAAATTCCTCAGTCTGGTTTCTCAGCATGGAACATATTGAGGTACTAATCTTCTGGAGACAAGCTTGAAGAATCTCACCAATAAAGCTACTTTAAAACAAACAAACAAAAAGGTGTTTTTAGGAAATCCTTGGTCTCCTAGGAAAATGAGCTAGCTTGGTTAACTAGGAAGCTTTTTCAAGGCAGTGAAATCATGCACCGTTAAAAAGCATGAGCTCTCAGAGAGTTATCTGCCCAGCTGTACTCAGCTGGGGTGGGGCCACAAATGGGGATTTCCAAAGGTATGTTAAATCAGGCTGTAACTTGAAGTCTCGGTGCTTATACGTGTGTTGCTGCAGGGCATATCAAAATCATAAGTCCGTACAAGCATTTCTAAATGAAATTGTATCATTCTTAGAAAACAAAATTATTTTATACACAATATTTGAAGCAACATTATGTAGTTATTAAAAAAATACACATATTTGAATTTTCTTCCCAGCTTCATTAATTCTTCTTTATATCTGTATATCAACTATCTGAAGAGTATAATCATATACACACCAGTATATTTGCTGCTCACTAATAGATATACTAGCCCTCTTCCTCAGAATAAGGAAGCTGCTATGGGCAACATAGCCTAAGGCTGGGAGCCAAGTTCTCAGACAGATCTGTTAACTGTTCCAGATGTCGGGATGATTTAGATTTCAACAGTAAGCTGACATCAGTTTACAAGCTCAGTATATAATATTCCAAAAGAATAGGGACGAGATCATCTTTGTCAGAATTAGACAAATTAAAGTCCTGAATTTGAGGCATTATTTCAGTGGCTGATGCACATGGACATGTATAAGAAGTTCCAGAAATGGGCCTTCCAGAATCCAGTGAAGACATACTGTCAGGTACAAAAAGCATCCTGTTGTATTTCTGTGAAAATACAATATAGAAGCAGTTTACTAACACACAGGTTATCTGATAAGACAAAAGGGCCACTGGTACAAGAGATGGCTAGTTCAAAAGGAGCCTCAAAACAGCTAATCCACATGCTATCAGGCATCAGAGGCTGCAAAATCCCAAACCCAGCAGTCCCCACCCTCCCCCCCAAAAAAACCCCGTTGATGTCAAAAACCTGAAACAGTGTTGTGCCACAAGCTGTTAGTAAGAGAGAGTACAGATTTTACTCGCTACTGAAATAACAAATAACTGAATAAGTAAAATGCTTATACAGTTCTCTGACTGCATCACATGTTATACAAAGCTGCGGAGGTTAGGTGGACAAAAAAATAATCCTTTTTGATCTGGCACAGGGATAAAGATTATCTGACCACAGAGCTGGTAATAGATTTAATTCCAAGTATGTGAGCAGATATGACAAGTAGGCAAGGGATAATTTTATGCTATTAGCACAATACTATATTGTATCCCGCATCCTCTCTCTAGTAGTCATGGCTACATTCCAGTGCTTTGATGAAAAGTGAAAAATCAAACCAAATGAAGGGGAAAACTCTTTCTGACCTCCCATAGTGACCAAGGACCCTTAATATATTATAAGTAGATGTTTCTTTAAAAAAGTAATATTGCTCATTTTGAATCTCATTGTACATACCATAAAATATGATACTTTGAATTCATATCAGAATTTGAGCTTTAAATATTAGGAAATTCCCCTATATAAGTATGTAGGCTGTCCTATAAAACTTGCCAAACTCCATCCTAAAACAGTTTAGGTTCCCTGCTTAGAAAACTTCCAGAACATCGTTGTTTTGAAGATCGGACAGAAATTGCATTGATTTACATTGTTAGAATATGCATGATCATAGCCAAAAAGCCCCACAAAACCTCTGAACTCACTTGATGCCTTTTTCTTTTAAATTGTCTCTATCAGGTATTAATCCTGTTTATATTCCTGCAGCTTACGGAAACCAACTACAGAGTATTGCAGGTATATTGCTAAGAAGATAAGATACTGTTTCAGTACCTGCAATTTATTTCTGGTCATGTTTGGCAAATATGACAAGGATCTAGCATAGAATAACATTTCCCATACTGTGAAATCAAGACAAAAACATATAGAGAGCTGCTGCTTGGTAACCAAGTAGTGCATACAGTGGCCTGTGTCTTGAGTGCACACATTTAGAGTGACTGTTGTCTTTCTTGCCAGTGCCGGGGAATCTAGGGTGTTACAAGGACCATGGAGAACCACCACCTTTGACTGGCACCAGCGAGACCTCCAATAAACTCACTATCCAAACATGCATCAGTTCCTGCCGAAGTCAACAATTTAAGGTGATATATTTGACATATATTTACAAAATGTTTTCAAAGACAAAAGATGGTAATATGCGTAGAGCTTTCTATCATATTTCCTTCCTCCACTCCCCCTTTTTTTTTAACCTTTAGGAGGTCTAAGATTTCACTCCCAATCCAGGGGACCAAGCCTTCTCTCTCCATCCAAAGCAATCTGGGCAAACAACCAGTTAATAATGTTAGGATGCCAGGAGAAAGTATGCTTGCATGCTGCAGTTATGAGTGATAGGGTGCCCTAATTGCCCTGCCATTTCATCTTTCTCACTAGTCTTAAGTAGCATCCTGACAGCTCAAAAAATAGTTTGTGGTGGGACCTCTGACTAATCATATTTCTCCAGAAAACATGTATTCTACTGCCGCCTTTCTTGCTCATATGACCTCCTGCTGTCACTTCTTTAAATATCCCTCCCTTCCTTATGTATCTTTTTGGTCAAAGTTTGCAGGCATGGAATCAGGTTACGCTTGTTTCTGTGGAAATAATCCTGACTACTGGAGATACGGGGAGGCAGCCAGTACGGAATGCAACAGTGTTTGCTTTGGAGACCATACTCAGCCTTGTGGTGGGGATGGCAGAGTCATTCTTTTTGACAGTAAGTATGGAAACAGGCTCAGTTTTTCCCAAAGGAGAGGCCTTAAATGTTCAGCAAATGAGGGAAAATGGCTTAAATGCAATGAGAACTGTTGCACGCAAAACACCTAAATTCAGTATAACATAAAGCTGCTTTCCATTTCTGCATAAAATTCACATTGATTGCTAATGTGAAATAGCTCTTCCAAGAAATGACACCTGCTCAGATAACTGGCCCGTGCTCTGGAGATTGTCTCTTCCTTCCTCACAAATGGTGCTAACTCAGCTGTCACAAACAGCATGTGATGCAAAGACTCCTTCAGAACTGCTCTTACCAGAGAGAAGATATATGATTAAGTGAGGCACTTCAAATAAAATTTCAATCTACACCGACCTGGGGTTTTTTATTAAAACAGATGAGACTTGCTACAACCCAGTTAACACAACACAAAGCAGTAGAATTGGGACAGAGAAGGAGCGTACCACAGAAGGGCAAACAAGTTAGGTTGCTGTTATGACCATAAATATTACTTAATATTATAATATTATTTCTTATACATATTATAAGACTTAAATATTTCTTATACATAGGAATACTCCTTGCTGCTCTTCAGTATATAGACCAGTGCCAGTTGTGTAACTTCACAGGGTGACGTTACAAGTACCCAGTTGTCTGGCTGCAGCACAGGCTCCCAGCATAGCTGGGAGTACTGGAAGAGTTCACAGTATGCACCAGTCTATCGCAGCTTTTCAGATCTCAGCCGCCTCTGATATAGAAGCTACTTTTTAAGTTGAAGCTTAAAAGTCCAAGTCCAAAAGCTGCCTTTCTGGAACTAAAAGTGGCATAATTTTCCACCTTTTGAACACACGGCCAAACTTCCCATCTCCTTACTCCAAAACTCTGGTTCCCAGCTAGCGAGACAGAATGACAGTTCAGCTGAGACAGGAATTGGTCACTCTGCTCACTTCCACATTCTCCCCGAGATGTGATAAGAAGCATCACAGTTGCATGTTGCTTTCAACGTTGAGATAGCATGGTAGCATTTTCTGGAATGACCAAGGGCTCAGCAAAGATGTTATCCTGAGGACCTGCACTGGGCATCAGGTAAGAGAGGTCATCCTTGTAACTGCCATCTGTTTTCTTTTGCTGATGAGCCACACCTGCTCACCTCATTCCTCTTTCACAGCTTACGTCATAGCCCCAGAAACCTTCACCTGGATCCCTGCACACACCCCCCGACCCAACTAACCCTATGTGTTTATAAACTGCTATCATGGCCTAAGCCTGTAACATTCAGACCCACGACACAGAACTCTGTCAGGCCTAGAAGGAAGGGAGACAGGGAAGGCATTTCCATTCCATATGGGGCAGTGCTGTACTTTGTTAGCCGTTTGTGGAGCACTAGGCATTGGCATTCTTAGTTAACATTGCTGTTTTGAATAACTTTGTGTGATTCAGTAATTACAAACAGCACAGCCAATTGTAACAATACCTATAAGCCATTTGCAAAGAGGAAGTTTGATAATGACAATTTTCAGTCCTGTCAATTCAACCTATTCTATCTATTCAAACAACTCTGATGAAATCACCAGCTCTGTTAGCATGGGGTAAGCACCAAATTTCTCTATGGTCCTTAGTACCTGTGAGGTCTTTCACATTCTTTCTATTCTTTCATATTCTTTCTGTTCCTCTATAATGTCTTTCTTAGTGTGGCACTGAAGTGTCAGGTGATGATCAGGCCTTACTCCAGAAAAAGAGAAATGTTTTCATGTGATTTTTCTGGCAGACATCTGCTACTTCTCTCATTCCCTCGGGTCCCTTTTAGATAGTGTTTATTAAAACTCTTTCTCAAAGGCCTGTGAAAACTGATACACTTCAAAACACTTCACTTCCTTTATTTCCACTCTCACAGGCCTTTATTACAAGACTTTAATTAAGCTTTCAGAGAAAATAATTCTACTTTGATTCTTCAGTCCTTCAGCCTATGATATGGTGGAGTGATAACTGATCAGTTTTGTCAAGAAATACACTATTCTGTATATATAAAATATATATAATATTGTGTATTTAGGGGATATATAAAAATACACACATATGCATATATACCTGTATACAACACATTTTTTTAATTATATATTTGTATATATAGATATGCATTGAGTCAGTTGATTGGCATTTGTGTTTCTCTCTGAATTCATTGGTATATAAGTTTACACTGGGAATCTGGATAGTTGTCAAGGAGTATAAAAATTAACGGCATATGTACTTGTTTGGAATATAAAAGGTAGCAACAAATCTAAAATATTTTCTTTAGACTTTGTAACAGGATCTTCTTCAAGTTACTTAGTAAAGGTAAGGTCAAACATTAACTGGACAAGATCAAAAGATGCAGTGCTTAAAAAGTACATATAAATGGCCACAAAGGTGATTATGGGATTACAGCATCATTCATACAAGGGGAGGCCAAGACCTCTTGGGTTGTTCAGCCTTGAGAACAAGGCCTCAGAGGGGAGCTTTTCAATTTGTTTAAGTAATGGATGGTGTAAAGATGAAGCCAGACTCTGCTCAGTGTTATGTAGTGAATAGAGAAGAGACAGCAGGCACAAACTGAAATATAGGAAAACCCATTTGAATATGTGGAAAAACTTTTTTTATGGAGGGAATGACATTGCAACAGGTTGCCCAGAGAGGCTGTGGAGTTTCAAAACACCACTAGACAATGTCACCTGCTTTGAGCAGGGGAATTGGACTAGACAATCGCCAGCGGTCCCTTTCAACCTCAACTACTCTGTGAAGATTTGTTTTTTCAATTTGATGAGGCTGTGAAGGAATTTCAGTAATTCAGCAGTGAGAGTTACAGTCACTAATCCACTTGCCTGCCTGTCTGCCTGCTATGGATGGAGTGGAAGGTTCTGAATCAGTGGCTTGACTTTCATCCTGTTCTTGCAGAGATGAAGGAAAGGGTACAAGGTTTCCTATAAGGACAAAGGACAGTTGCAATATTCAAGATTGATACATAGGTCCAGTAATGAAAGAGAATGAGTGTATCCCAAGCAAATGCGATATAATAGCTGTGCTGTGAAGGTAAAGAACACCAGTCTGAGAAACAGTGCATAGGGCTGGGGTAGCAAGACTGCACCTTCCAGTCACATTTAAGTATTAGAATCTACAGAGTGCTAAAGCTGTGCATCATGAATGTATAACCTCTTTTTTGTTTTTTCATTTTTCTTCCTCTCCATTTCACAGCCCTTATTGGTGCCTGTGGAGGGAATTACACTTCTGCTACAGCAGTGATCTATTCCCCAGATTTTCCTGACACATATGGCACAGGCAGAGTCTGTTACTGGACCATACAAGTTCCAGGAGCATCTCGAATCCACTTCAGCTTTGCCCTTTTTGAAATCAAAGATGCTACAGATATGGTGGAATTACTGGATGGCTATACCTATAATGTTCTAGCACGTTTTAATGGCAAGAACCGGCCTCCCCACACCTTTAACATCTCTTTGGATTTTGTCATTTTGTACTTTTTCTCAGATGAAATCAATCAAGCCCAGGGATTTGCTATCAGATATAGAGGTAAGAGGCTAACTTTCCATTTCTACCTTTCAGTGCATTTTATTCACACAGGAGATTTCTGAAGTAGCAAAAAAAAGGGAAAATACTTTAACTGTCATGTCTACAGGCATTTCATCTATCATGTTGCCACTGCTCAATGGGTAAAAGCTTTGCTAAAATTTCTCTCAATTTGGAACACTCCAGTCAGCTATGTCATGAACAGCAAAACTTGGATTTTCTAAAATTAAATCCTATACATACCATCTGTCAAAACAGATTGGAAAATGACAAAGCTGAAACAAACCAAGTAAACCCCAGTAGTTCATCTGCATCTTCGCTCATCTTGGCTCTTTCCAGCAGTCTATTTCACTCAGATCAAAAGTTGTCAGGAGAAAACATTTTAGTCCTTGAGTTGTACCTACTGTTATGATGAACAATTAGCTTCCAGAAAAATTATGAGAGCTCCAACTTGGTGAACTACAGGCTTTTTTCTGTCATCAGACATGATTTTATTAAGAGTTCTCTAAATAAACTAGGGAGTAGCACATACCTGTTTGTAAGCACAAGTCCAACACCAAACACAAGTCCATTTCTTACACCTGTTAAGAAATTGTTATTGTAATGATAATCCTGTGTTTTTCAGCTGTGAAGGACAATGCACATCAAAATGAGATTCCAATGAATCAGAGTGTTTCAGAGAAAATAAATGAACAAGCAAATCTCAGCATCAGTGCAGCCCGATCATCAAAGATACTCTATGTCATCACAACCAGCCCAAGTCATCCTAGGAGCTCCATTCCTGGTAATATTACTTTTCAAAACTCACTTCTCAGCATAAATCAGCTAGAAATAGTGTGAAGGTGATGAACCTTTGAGAATGAAAGCGTGTCAGAATAAAATGTGAGTCAGAGCAGCCTCCTTACTAGAATCAGCTTCAGTGGCAAGGGCATACCATAAAGGTGGCATAAGGTGCTGAAAAAAGAGCAAGCTTTTGTAGAATGTGGAAGAGTCTGAATGGTGGGTGCCTCCCAGTTATCCCAATTCACAAAAGCTACAGCAATAATACAGAGGGCTAGACATGAATGAAGCAAGTTAATGGGTGGAGGAGAAGCGCCACTGAAAACTGTGATGTGTCTAGAACTCAACTTCCAGGCATCATTCAGGAAATGGTTGCATTATAAATAATTGAAGACTGGAAATGCACTCTTGGTGAATATCGGTGTTGGTCTCCCCTATCTTTAAAATAGCCTGGGGATCTGCCTTTTATGTGTCATTGAGGTTGAGCCTTGGGTACGCTGTGGACAGCGCAGTAGTTCTGTAGCCCTGACGCTGTCTGCATCCCGAATCTGAAGCATAAGGACAGAACTGCACATGAGCTGTATATACCCAAATTAGTCAGATTGCAGAACATGCCTAGAATTCTGGGCAGATATTCTGGCACTAGGCCCTGGGCAGTCCCTGAGTTGCCACAGCTACATTTAAGATGCCTAGCATTAAACTAGCTTGGGCACACCAACCTAAGATGAAACTGCACCCTTGGATTGTGTGCACTTGTGAAAACACTGTGAAAATCATCATGAACAGTCAGGGCTTTGAGGAAGGGGCACTGGGTGGGAGGGAACTTAAGCTTCATTTTTTTGCTGCTTTGAGCTTCAGGAATTCTGAAGGTGAAGGCCTTTATTCAGTTGTTCTAACAATTCAAGGTCCTTGTAAGGCTGTTCAGTGTGCTAAATGTGTCAGAGTTACACTCTATGGCCATCCCTCTTCTCAACTGCTGCAGCCTCCCCCTGCAAGATTATGAAAGTCCAAATGAAAAGGTGATCTAATTTTGTACAACTCAGCTCCTTGGCAACTGCAGTCCCTTCAATAGTTCACATGTTACAATGTGTCAGGCTGTTCTTTAAGTCCTGCTTGATTTACTGGTACAACCAGAAGTGAATTAAAATGTAAAATACAATGACTGAGAGCCTTCAGTGTAAGGTAATAAAATAGCAGACCACAAATACTGATCACCTGTCTCAGTAGACTCTTGAAAAGAAATAGACCCCGTACTTAGTGATTACTTCCATAACTACTGATACAAAACCAGGCCATCTCCTTGCAAACATAGAGTTACTATTGGTAGTATATATTCTAGGATGTTGTTTAATCTGTTTTTCAATTTCTCTCTGAATGAGTTTTGATTCCTTTCCTAGATAACAGTTAGATAATTTTGCTGGTATTTGTTTTGGATTTTCCCAACTTTCAATTTTATAGGAAGCAGTCTTGCATGGGAAAAAAACAGTTCTGACTGAGAGTTACATAGTTTCTGCCAGTCTTTACAGAAAATACTTAAAGGTTTAAGGCAGCTTCAAATTACAGAAGGCTATGTGTTGCTTTTGTGCAATATTCTCACTTTAAAAACTGTAAGTAAATGAATGTACTGAGAGCTCCCTCTCCTCCCTTCTCTCCCCCCCTTCTCTTTTACAGACTGGACCATATATAGTCTCACAGCACTGCTCATCCTAAGTGTTACAGCCATAACAGCTAAGATATTTCTCCACATTACCATGAGGTGAGTATGGAGCAAAACTGTCCTTGGAGAATGGACAACTCAGCTTTGTACCAAAGCTGGTACACTTCATTTCTTTGCCTTCTGATACTGCCAGATTGGTCATATTAAAAACCAAGTTATAGATTACATATTTGTATCCTATAAACGACAGTAAGTAAGAACATCTTTTTAACTTTCCAGCCTGTCAGCATTTGCTGCGAGAATCTCTCTTACTAAATTTCTCTACACTTATATTGAGTAATTTTTGTGTCCTCTAGATGGACACTCATTGAATGACATGGTGGGTGAGTTACCAACAAATCATAAATGTTGTAAGTTGTATTTCCATACCACAAGTGGACTTAAATATACAAGGAAATTAATTTGCATTAATAGCAACAAGTATGTACAGACTTCTTAGCTTATGTCATTGCTTTAATTAGAGTAGCAACTATTTTAGTAACAGAATATCTACCTTTTCATTTGGTCAAGAAGCGACCAACAAACACTCCAAAAACCTACGTAACTGTGCAGCAGGTAGAAGGAGAAGGTGTCACAGAGGTAGTGGAAGCTGTTAGCATTACCAGTGTAGCAGTAACGCAGACATACTAACAGCAGCTTCCCAAGCACCTTAACACTTAATTAGCACTTGTTTCCTAGATCCCATCAGATACCATCTGCAACTGAAACAGAAGATTCCAGTGAGGTTACTACTGCTGGTGAGATCTGGAGTATATTTTACCAGCCATCCACATCAATATCCATCTTCAAGAAAAAGCTTCGAAGTCAATCAGATGATTGCAACCCACTAGTGGGAAACTGAAGTGTCTTATTTTACAAGAATCAATCTTCTTAAAATCCAGGTGACATGGGAATAATGTTTTTTTCCTTCCAGTCTCATACTTGTTTTCCAAAAAGTCCCATTTACAAAGGCCTTTGAGTGACTTTGCCTATCTGCTGTTCTCTTGGGTATACTAGTGACAACAGATTTAATTACAGCAATAGTTTTGAAGTATCTGGTGCTCATCAAATCTGTAGTGCCATTCGTTACTGCCTTTAAACCAGTGCACTTAAAATACATATAAAAACCCGTACCCTGCCAAAAGTTATAGAATGAGTATCTGCAGGTTGAGGATTTCATGTGTCCTGCCTTCCTGTACCATGGTATTATATCAGGCTACTATGGTCCCTTTATTCTCAGGCTGAAGACAGATGTGGATACTGATAATGTGTTCAGCTGCCCCAGCAACCAGAACTCACTGGCCTGAATGGAAACATTTCTACATCCTGTGGTACCATACAGTAAAACGGGAGTCAGAGACTTTGAGAAACTGTCAGCCTGGTTGCCAAGTGCTCTGCTGTTTCTACATTTTCTGCTTCAACAAGCAGAGATGTACAAATAAAAATCAAATCAAATGCAGGAGGCAAACACTCTATGGAGTTTCATCTGCAAATGTGAGTTTCGATGGTGTAGTGCTCACCAGGTCTAAGTCTGCATGAGCAATGAAGACTTTTAAACAACTATGTCTGACCCATCATTCACCAACGATTATGGTAATTTTGTTCATATTCACAGTGATCCTTTAAAAAACTCTTGTACTCCAGTCTGAAGTCTTGCATTCATTCTGGATGTAAGCGTAGGGCTTCTTAAAGGATTGTCCAAAAGAAATTGTAAATCCCCTGAATTTTTAAACAGTAAAGCTGACTAATTCTTACTCTGAAGTTAAAGATAGTGATCTCAGCAGCCTAAACTATTTACAAAGTTGGGGCTTGCTATCAACAACTCACCTGTGCCAGGCTGTGCATCTAAACACATACTTCACAGTTGCCTTGACACTTAACCTATATGAAGAAAAAGTGTCTCCTTGCCTGCAAAATTAAAACTGAACTGCATTTATAAGATTAATGCCCTTAATTGTCAAAGAACTAAAACATCAGTGTGAAATAATTTCTCTCTGATTGCAACAGATAGCATTAACTATTTTTCCTCTTTGGTAGAGGTGACATGGGAATAATGTCCACCCACAATGCTCAGACTTATCCCATCACAGGAGATCAACAGTGACTCTTTCATCCTCAGCAAGTCTAGACCAGTAAGATACTTCAGGAAAACTGACAATGCAAATTCAGATAAATTGACTGGAAAAGTTTACTGAGCGAGCAGCTCTAAGTAAGTTAGAGAAAATTCAGTGAGAGTCATTAAAGCACAATAATTCTGGTTAAGACAAAAGGAATAAATATCAGTTTAAATGTATTCCAGTGGTCTGTGTATACCAGACCTGCAGTCAGAGAACAACTATTAAATGCATCTGCAAAAGATAAAAGTAACAAAATAACAAGATAAAAAGTAACAAAATTGTCACTGAGTTTAAGTTCATTATAGTATCTGTCCTTCTGTTTTTAACATACAACTCCCTCCCCTTCCTGAGATCCATAGAAGAGCATCTAAGAGTTAAACAATGTAATATTGTGCTTTACTTGCCATTGCAGAGCTAGTCTTTTACCTGAATTAAATTCCTTCCAGCTGCAGTACCACAGATGAGCACCAGAGACAGCTGAACAATGTCACAATAAATGCTTAATAGAAACAAGACTTTACTAAGCTAGCATAAAAAAATGGAATATCATGGGAACATCTAATACTTTCCTGCATGAGCTGCTGGAAAGAATACAGGAAAACATAATTACAGTATTGCCTAAAATCAAGACAGGACAAGTTGTAAAATATGCTGGTTATCTCTTACATGTCATTGGGTTGGACTAAAAAACTCATTATCTGTTTCAGCCTCAATAACATTTTTAAAATTCACTTTTTAACAGTCAGGTTTTGCATCATGCTGTATAGGGAAAGAGTTCACCTCACAGATTTGTAGCAAAAAGTTTGCTTCCAAAACATGCTTAATATGGTTCACTAATGAAAAACCAGGAGAAGAGGAGACCTTATTGCTCTCTAAAACTATCTAAAAGGAGGTTGTAGCGAGGCTGGTGTTGGTCTCTTCTCCCAATTACTAATGATAGAATGAGACGAAATGGCCTCAAGTTGCGTCAGGGGAGGTTTAGATTGGATATTAGGAAGAAATTCTTTACTGAGAGAGTGGTTGTACACTGGAACAGGCTGCCCAGGGAGGTGGTGGAGTCACCATCCCTGGATGTGTTTAACAAATGGATGGATGTAGCACTTGAGGTGATGGTCTGGTGGTTAGAGAGGTGTTAGGATGAAGGTTGGACTTGATGATCCTGGTGGTCCTTTCCAACCATAATGATTCTGTGATTCTAAGAGAGTCAGAGTGTAAAGCTAGATCCTTAAGAGGTGTGTTATGAGCACATTGTGATGAAGCTCACCTTACCAAATGTTATTGAGCAGTTAAACGTATATAGTCACAAGGCTGTTCATAAAGCAGTTAGCTAATGCTGATAAACTGAAAAAAATATCAGGAGCACCCCATGACTGATTTCTACCTACTACAGAAGGAAAAAATACAGAACTGTTAAGCTTCTCTTCTTCAGTAAAGAATTTAATTTCACTGTAGAATTAGAGACAGTCCATTACAAACAATAACAACAAGATCAATGCTATTAATACAAAATCTAAAGAATTTAAAACTGAGATTTTTGCATCAGTCCTTTAGCTCTTCAACTATTTTTTAAATAGTAAAATCATATTTCATGGGCCTTTCTTAGGGAATGTTTATCCAATTTCTGTATGAAAGACCCATAAAAACAGCAGTTATAGCAGATTAACTGGCCATGGCAACAATGAACATGACTAAGCATAACGTGTTGGACAGCGCCCAGGTAAACACGCTGATAGAAGTAGGGGACATTGTTATGTCCCCCCTCCCACCCCTCCCCAAATCTTTCAGATTGCCTTATTCTAGATACCTCTAATACTAGGAAACATAGCAATAGATAGAAATGCATGGCAGGGTTTCTTAAATAGCACTTCTTACTATCCAGGCCCAAGATAATAAAGAGCAGGCAGATCTTTGCTGTGGATTTCTTCAAAACACAGTACGGTCACTTGCACTTCAAGTACAAACTCTTCAGTGGTAAGCAGCCAGCATATATGGTATCCATTAACATGGCACTTTATGATCTTTGCTATAAGGATTTGGGGAAAGAAAGAAGAAAAGTCTTGACATGCACAACTGTTGTAAATCCCACATGATTCAGCATACAGAAACACCCCCCGACACCAGCAGCTGAGTGCTGACAGCTGAAGGGCACAGACACCTCAGGATGTTAATGTTTACAGCGTTTTCTTCAACAAATTGAAAATAAATGTGGAAAAAGAATTTGTTTGGATTTGTATCTGAAGGGCCTCCTGGCCTTTTACCTAGCAGTCCCCTCAGCAAGCTGGACAGGCTGCAAACATGACATTGGCCACAATTTCAAAACTGTTTTGACAACAAAACCATCATGAGGAGCTGCTTCCTCATACACATGCATTCCAGCCTCTGCTCTGGCCCCTCCTCACTCTTGTGTTCGTGTGACCGGCTGTGTGGTGGTGCAATAAACTGATCCGGTTAAAAATTACCATCGCTTTTTCTTCCCTGAGTTACTTTTAACAGACATGAGTCCTCTGATCTTGTTTATCGGGTGGCTGCACGGGTGAGCTAACACAGCCACGTGGACACTAAGCCATAGGAAAAAGACAGTTGTTTGCGCAGAAGCAGGGGCAGAAAGGCTGAGCTGGCACAGCCCCTGAGCAGCGCGCCAGCCTGCTGCCAGACCGTGGCCGTGACAATGGCCCACGGCGTGCGCCGGCTGGACACGTGGCCGCCCTGATTCAGAATCAACGTTTAAAACTAGCTTAGTTTGTTGACTAAATGATCTTTTATGTACTTTTGTCTTAATATTGTTATGTTGGGGGGAAATAGAGACTGTTATTTAAAAATATGTGGGACAATCAAAGTAATATATATATTTATATATGTATAGGAAATGCATTATTTAATACAGTGCATCATGCTTGTATCTTGCTAACAGGAAGAAAAGATGTTAGTTTACACTCTGGGAACAATAAATTTTCTATACGCTGTAACCATAGGAAAAAAATCAAAGATAATTCATTGGTATATAAGATAGAAGAACACTGAGAAGAGTGTAACTGAGACTCCGTTTTGTGGCAGAACAGATGCTGACGAAACAATTGCTTCAAGATGCACTGTCTTCCTTTGAATCTCATTTCTAGCTTATAATTTTACTAGGCTATTCATCAGATTCTGCAAATTCATGTGCTTATACTTTCAGGACCATTTTAACTTCAAACATGTCATCTGCTTTTTCAATCAAGCATTAACATTGTATTTTATAGGGATTGTTTCTGCCAGGTTTTCTACAGTCATACAATGTTGAGGAGGTTTATCACATTGCTCATGCAGACAGCTCAGTGGCATTGCAGAATAATAGCCTTTGTATTCCAAGCTCCCCTGGCGACAGTACAAATGGGAGATTTTTACTGATAGCCCTGGAAACTCCTGAATCTGCAGCCTGGGTGACTATGATTCTGGGTGACTACAGTGCAAACATGTCAGCCGACACTTGGCTGCCACTGAATGAGCATGACTAGCTATTCCAGTTTCCATCTTCTGCTTAATAACCCTTCTCAGGCAGTGGGAAGTACTGCCAACCAATTTTTCTAGTGCACCACTTTGCCTAAAGGAAGGGTGAACTACAAAAACAACTTCTGACAAGTACTTGTCCAACTAGTTCTCAATACCTTGCAGCAATGATATTTCACAATCTTCCAATGAAAGTCCAGTGATAGTTTCACCTGAATATTATTCTAGACATTTAAGAACAACCTTATCATTCTACTAGAATCATAGAATCATGAAGTCATTTAGGTTGGAAAAGACCTTTAAGATCATTGAGTCCAACCGTAACTCTAAGACATCCACTGCTAAACCATGTCGCTCAGCACCACATCTACACGGCTTTTAAACCCCTCCAGAGATGGTGATTCTACTACTTCCCTGGGCAGCCTGTTCCAGTGCCTGACAAACTTTTCACTGAAAACATTTTTCCTAATGCCCAACCTAAACTGCCCGTGGTGCAACTTGAGGTTGTTTCCTCTTGTCCTATCACTGGTTACTTGTGAGAAGAGACCAGCACCCACCTCTCTACAACTGCCTTTAAGGTAGTTGTAGAGAGCAGGATGATCTCCCCTCAGCCTCATCTTCTTCGGACTAAGCAACCCCAGGTCCCTCAGCAGCCCCTCATAAGACATGTTCTCCAGGCCCTTCAAAACCTTCATTGCCCTTCTCTGGACCCGCTCCAGCCCCTCAGTGTCGCTCTTGTACTGAGGTGCCCAAAACCGTACAAACAGCACCCAACGTGTGGCCTCAGCAGTGCTGAGTACAGGGGGACGATCACTTCCCTACTCCTGCTGGCCACATTATTTCTGGTAGAGGCCAGGATGCTGTTGGTCTTCCTGGGCACCTGGGCACACTGCTGGCTCATATGTTCAACTGGTTTTCTATCAGTACCCCCCAGGTACCCTTCTACTGAGCAGCTTTCCAGCCACACTTCCCCCAGCCTGGAGCATTGCACGGGGTTGTTGTGGCCCAAGTGCAGGACCTGGCGCTTGGCCTTGAACTACTACCTGAGATTGTGAGAGTGAAAAATATAATTGCTTCAGGCTGTACCATTTTTTTTCGGTAACAGCACCCCTCCCCCTGACACATACATTTCATGCAACTCATACTTTCTCAACTTTACTGAGCACCTGTGCTTTGGCATGAAAGCTGGTGTTCTGAATTCAGTCTCAGGAAAACTTGCTGTAAATCCAAAGGCTACAACATGAACCAAATACGACTGACAAGAAAACAGAATAAATCAAACTTGAAACAACTCACCACTGAAATATGTGTTGTGTTTATATGTGGTCATCCTGCATTCAGCAAGTGGCTGTAAATAATAATGATAAAAAAATAAATACAGTGAATTTCTGCAGGAAGAGTTCAGTTAGTGTCACTAAAGTGTAGATAAGCATTGAGTAAAGAAGGCAGAAACCTCTGCAGCTCAGAGCAGATAATAGCAGGATTGTCCACTGTGGAGGTTAGAAGAAAATGCTTGTGCTGAAAATGCTGAGAATGATTATATACAGAAAATACCTTAACACTCTGAGAAGCAATTTCTGAGGTAACAGCAAATTGAAATTTTCAGTTTACGTGTTTTCAAGCTATTAGAAGTAACAATTCTTTCAGTATTTTCTCTACAAATGGCAGCAACATATAATGCTTTTTTCCACTTACCTGCAAGATTTGCCATTTCTTCCATTAATTCCTCCTCCTGACCCAAATAATGCTAGACTCTCTCAAAGAAATCTTCAGCTACATTTTATGTAAATATCTCAATATCAGTGTCAGATACCAAGCCTGTCTCCAGCTTTTCATGCCAGGACTTGAACTCTCACTTTCTTTTAGAAACAGGGGGATTGATCTCCCCTTACACAGTGGTTATTCTGCTCTCCTTTCTTGCCATTCAGGTTGAGACTCCTGTTTATTCTGGGAACTGATGCCTTTGTTGTTGTTGTTTCCTAAGCAACAGTTTCATTCCCCATGAGGGAAGTGTATTCTTTACTGTGAAAAAGACACTTTTCTATGAAGTGTTTAATTCACAGGAGCATGGCGCTTCTGCTGCAAGATAAAATACCTGGTTTCAGGTATGCTGTTTTCTCCCTGGCCAAAGACTTAGGCCAGACTGGTTCCACACAGTATGAACATGGACATCCTTTAAAGGACACTTTTCTCTTCACACTATCCAAGTAACAACCAATGTTACCTAACAGCTGTCACAGGATTTGACAGATGCACCCAATATTGCTACAGCAAAAAACGAGATAGTGTTACGGAAATGCCAAGTGCTACCATAACGTACAATCTCATCAAGAACAGTCTGCCTCTGCTTTTCTCTTTTACTATATGGAGGTTCCATGCAGGTTTACAGTGATCACAGGACTCTCATTTTGCCACAGATTTGTTCATTAGATATTGAACTCCAACAGTGAAAAGAACCTCCTCTGCTGAATATAAAAGTATTATTTTTTCAGAGAAAATGTTTAGATTTAGTCATTAAAAAAAGCTGCAACAAAGAGACAGAATATCCACCCACCCACAACCAAAACTAAGCATCACATTCGAGTTCCGCCAACAGCCCACAACTACCCTTCTCAAAGAGACAGAGTATGAGCTCACTGATTATTTTGTGGGACAGCAACGATAAAAGTATGTCCTGTTCGTAAAAGCACAATCACCGCACAGTTTTCTCCAGCACAAGAAATGAGAAAACAAAACATTAGTCAGCAACAGAAAACTGTGGGGTTAGAGTTAGAGGAAGGAGGCTCAGGCGTGACCTGCCAACACAGGCAAACACATACACTAGTTTTTATGCTATTTTTTAAGAACAATTGTTTAATGAACTAATCTGCAAATAAAATGTGTATCTATAATCAGCAGTTGCCAAGATTCTGTTCACCAAGCAAAAAAAGAGCACGCACTTTGATTTGGGAAGCTTGCTGGTGCTACTGAACTCCCTCCTGCCTGCTGTTGCCCCATTATTGTGCCTGGCTTCTCATACAGACCAGGCTTTCCCGAGGTACCCGAGGGGAGGATGGTGACAGTCCCACACAAAATGATCATCTTAACCCAACAGGCTGTCATCCCAGACATGGAGTTTTCACATACTCATTTCTTGGCTGAATTCTGAGGCCACTAAATTATGGATGAGAGGAGGGGAAAGTCCAGGGGATTACCAGGTGAAAATCTTTGGGAGGAGAAGAAAATGGAGGAGATTGGAAAGGATTTTGGGTGTGTGTGCACACAGCGGGTATTACTGGATGGGAAATAATGTGTGGAGGCAAACTGTTTACACCAGGGGTCCTCAAACTACAGCCCGCGGGCCGGATACGGCATTCTTTTTCCTGGTTTTTTTTGTGCACTACTACAAATAAAATACGTGCAGTGTGCATAGGAATTCGTTCATTTTTTTCCAAACTATAGTCCGGCCCCCGACAGTGTCTGAGGGACAGTGAACCGGCCCCCTGTTTAAAAAGTTTGAAGACCCCTGGTTTACACAATAACATATAAACATATATTACATATATACCTATGTGCACGTGCGTGCAGGTTGCTACCCACATACCTCCAAGCCCCTCTCGTTTGCTGCCTGCGTAAACATCTTTGCTCAAATTATGCCGCCTTCTGACACAAGAGTAGCACAGCGCAGGTGTCACTGCAGTGGGACCGATGAGTTCGTGTTCCAGAGTAAGGACTTGGATCTAGCTTGACTGTTCGGCCTGCTGAAGCTGTGATCTATCTAGTTGTGTCCACCTGCATCACGCTGGCTCAGGGCTTGAAACAGTTTTATTTCAGGGCAATACATTATTTTTACCTTAAATTAAACCAGAACTAAGTTCCACTGCTGCAAGGAGCAGGCAGGTTCCAAACATAAATGAGGATGCTTTCAGCAGAGGTGTCAGAGGCTTGTACGGCAGGCCTTCCCCTCCCGCCACCCAACAACTTGCCTACGATTCGTCATGGACACCCCGTAGGTCACGGGCAGCGGCGCCGTGGCCTCAGCCCCATCTCCTCCACGGCATACTCTGGTGCACTGCTTTCCTAACCCTTCACTTTTCCCTCAGTGCCCTACACCTTCCCTACCTTCCTTCCTACAAAATCTTTGTTTTTAATGAAGATATCTAACTTCCCCCCTCCTCAGCAGCAACATCAGCCAGGTGTGACCAGGACGCTGAGGCCTTCACGCTGAGGCTACCTGGGGACAGGACTGGGAAGGCAGCTAGAACTGTCGAGTGCTGGACATACACAGCACACAATACCAGGTAAAAAAAGCTAATTTCTGGTGGATACTCAACTGTGGCACTTGCTGAAAGCTGAACGGTCCTGAGACAGAACATTATGGGTTGCCTCCAAAAAAACTTCTGAACTTTTTATTATAGACATTTTTGTTAGAATCGGTCTGTGTCTGTATATACATATCCACCTATCTTTTTAAAAAAGGAAGAAATATTGCTGTTTATTCCACCTCATCTCAGTATATTCTAGGCCTATATTTTGAGGAGTACAGCTATCTATGTCCTTTCCCCCAAAACAAGAAGGACAACTTCCACATGTATATGCAATAAAACTGTATTTTTGTGTTGTTTTGACTTTTTTTTTTAATACAGACATTTGTACACTTTCTTACAAAACCGCAGGTAACTACAACTTTTCTTAGATCATTTTTGGTCGGCAAGAACTGTAAAATCTTTGTGTGCAATTATAAGGTATTTACAGGGCCTCATGTTAGTGATTTTTCAATGATTATTACAATAATGTCACACACTCTCAACATAAGACATGGCTTAAGATAAATATATTAGTAAATAAATATTCTGAGAACATATTTCCATAAATGAAATGTGCTGCTATACATATACAGAATATATACAAGATGTTTTCTAGCTTTTAAAACATTTTAAAAAATGGTAATGAAGGAGAAAGAGCCCTTTGACCATATTACAAATCTTTACAGCAAATTTTATACAAAACAATTTTAAGTGCTATAAGGTAACTTTAATTAAAAACATTTTAAATAGTGCCTCATGAGCCAAACACAACGACAACTGTTCATTAAGTAGTAGAAAGGCATTTTGATATAAAACCCATCTATCACGGCCAGCCAGCCTGTAAGTCTGTGTGGACACACAGGTAGCAGGGAATTAACTAAATGCTGAATATAAAACCAAACACAGAAACCAGGTGTAGGGTACCGCTGTCTAAGGCCTGCAGAGACTCGTACTGGCAGGGATCTCTGCAACATGGGAATGAGACCAGGACATCCAGGAACACCATGAGCTAGAATATGCAATTTTCTTTTTTATAACCACATGTTACAACATGCTGTGTAGTTGTAGAGTACGATGCATCTCAGGTGCCCGTAGACAGTGCCTCACAAAACACCAAGCAGAACAACCAAGGTGGAATACCACAGCTTCTACAATGCATTTTGAGTGGAGGAAGGAGAAAGGTACGACTTAAAAAACCAACCAAACAAAAAACCCCAAACCTTTATAGTTTATTCTCCCAACACATACTGCTTACTTCAGTCATTCAGAGAATAAGTTTTCAATAACCTTTATACACAAAAATGTGTTTAATGGAAGTTTCCTCTTCATCTTATACCCAGATACTGCCTTGTATTAACAGCTGGATTTTGGTGTTTGTTCATTTTAAAAGATTCAATGTGGATTCCTTTAAATAGAATTATTTTTTTCCTAACTTATTGAGTACAGAAAGTAAAAGTAAACAGATTAATGTACTTGTTATTTCTTAGATGTTTGCTTCTTCTAAAATATTTCATTTGGGACTATAAAGCAAACAAGTTAACTTTGCTGGTTCTCACAATTAGCCCAGTGCTGTCAAGGACATTACTTTGGCAGAAAATGTAACATGAAGCGTACGTCTCTTTTTCATGTTTTTTAAGTATCTTCAAAGTGTGCTGAACTTCAGAAAAATCTTTTCAGAAGACTGGCACTGCGGGCATTAAATAATTAAGTTTCCCTTTAGGAGAATTCCTGCTGTGATACACCAGACAGGATGACATTGTGTCCTCAGGCACATGCAGCATGACAGGCAATTTAAACCATGCTATGGTAGCCTCTTACTCAGAAGCTGCTGTTTCCACAGGAAACAATTGCTATCAGAAGTGACGACATGTATTATCTCATGATAACAAACATCACCACTAGTACAAGAACAAAAACAAAAGTATGTGCCCAGGCTAATGGGGTACAGCGAGCTCTCTGTACACAAGACAAAAAAATGAAGCACAGCTGGCTGGGCTCAAGAAACCTTTAAAACAGATCAATCTATGGAAGCTACATCAACCACAGCAAAGAAAACAACGATTAAAACCAAGTCCCTCACTTTCCCACATGCACAAAAGGTGACAAGCACTGCTTCCCTCAGGCACGCTTGCAGTCTACAAGGAAATAAGACACCCTCTGACCTGCTTCCAAAATGAGCCAGTCAAGTTGCAAGTGCCCTGAAAGCTCTGCACACGCCAGCATTCCTCACTGTGGCAGGGGCTACAGGGGCCTGAAAAACTTCCTACGAAAGGCAAGGTTCATTACCTACAAAGGTATTACCCCTTCTAAGCACTTTCATCTAGCATCTGTTTGAGGGAGGGGTCCCCAGCATTCTTCACCAGTCAGAAGATACAATGAGGTCCATGGTTCAGCAGGAAGTGAGGATGAGAAGATTCTGAGCTACCAGTTTCCTTACTCCCACTCTGTTAAAACTAATCATAATGGCAGGAGACCCTTCCTAGCCAAATCATCAGAGCAGCATAAAAGGGGGAGAGGGGAGAGGAGAAAGGAGACAGTCCAATGCTTTACCTCCCTCATAATCGCTCATACAACTTGCTGGCTACTAGGATTTGCTACTAGGAGTAGTCAGTATCTGAGCATCCACTGAGCAGCTGTATCCCTCTGGACTACTATATTTCAAGGTGCTATCTGGTTTCTAAGGCAGGTGTAGCCCTGAGCTTATCAAAGGCTGGACTCCTTTAAGTAGGAGATAACAGCATCTACACATAGCCTGGCTTTTTTAACACACCGTGTTACATCTCAGCAAGAGCTGACACGGTCACTTCTAAAAAGGAAATATAAATAACACTTTGTCATTAATAAAGAAATGGCACTAGAGCTCAGAAATGCTCCACACCATGTCCCACATGGGCTCTGCACACAAACCGAGGCCTGAAAGCTGCAGGCAAGAGGGACAAAGGAGACAATCAAGCTGATGGGGACACAGAGGAAGTGGGGGAGGGACTTTTCCACATTACCACTTTTGTGTGTTTGTCAAAGCTTAAAGGAAATTCAGTCCATGATAATTTTGAGTCTCTGATAAGCTCTGCTTCTCCATCCGGGATCATCTGGACAGATCTAGTCACCGATTTGGCTTCTCTCCAAGGGATGAGATCCAGCACCTGAAGGATAAAGAAAACTAAGGAACATTGCATCTAGAATATTGCATAAGGTTTTGGGGCCTCAAAACAAGACATTGACTGACTGGAGCAAGTTCAGCAGAGAGCCAAGATGCTCAGAGGGCTGGAGCACTCTCCCTAGAAGAGGCTGAGGGACCGGGGCTTGTTCAGCCTGCAGAAGGGAAGGCTTTGGGGGCACGCCCTAGCAGCTTTGCAATACCTGCATGGAGACTGTCACAAAGATAGAGCCAGGGACTTCACAGTGATGCACTTTGGACGAGAGGTAAGGAGGTTAAGTTGAAACATGAGATGTTCAGACTGAATATAAGGAAAATCTTTTCACCATGATGGCAGTCAAGCATGGGAACAAGTGTCCAGAGAGGGAGTGCACTCTACATTCCTGGAGGTTGTCATGGCTGATTGGCTAAACTTGGTCTGATCTGACAAACTGAGTAACTTGGTCCGATCTCAGAGCTGGCTCTGCTTTGAGCAGGAGGTTGGACTGTATGACTGCCTGAGGCCCCTTCCAACCTAGGGTACCCTGTGATTCTATGAACACACACAAAAACAGCCCTGGCAAGGCAGGTAAAGAGTATTCCCATCATTCTGTGAGCGGTTCTTTTTTTCCCCTCTGTATGTCCACAGCAGAGGCTTTCCCACATATTTTTCTACAGCAATTCCAAGTTTTTCACTCATATTTTTTATCCTTCAGCCTGTCTGTTCCCTCCCAGCACTGCGGCCTTGCCTACTTAGGCTGCTTGCCACAGCTGCCACTGTGACTGGCACGGTGTCCCGGGCTGTGGCAGCTCTGATGGGAGCCTGGTACTAGCAGCCACTTTTCCCCCTTCCCACAAAGGATGAGTACAGAAGCTCTTAGAAGGTCAGATAGTAAACTATCATCTTCTATTCCTCTAGCTATGACCAAATGCGCACTGGTAACAAGACAATAACACTTTTGGATGAAGGATTAGTCAATAACCTGCTTTTATGCAAAGGATGGCAGTAACCTTTAAGGTTGCAGGTACCTAGGCTGCTGGCAGCATTTCACACGCTAGGACAAAGAGGTAGTGAGTAATCAAAAAACTCCACACAAATTACCTGTGGCCTTTGCGGCTGTCATCAGTTTTTGTGAACTCAGAGTGGGACTGGGAAAGAGCATTCTGGCTTCCTCTTCCTGAGAGTAGCTCTGCCGCAGGAATGACGTTGCCTCGTAGCACACCTCCCTCTCATCCTGTACCTCTCCTTTACCTTGGCAGTGCAGATAAGCATCTAGCTCAGGTGTTCCATCCCAGGACCTACAGCCTCCTGCGTGGGTCCCTTGGCACTCTGTAGGTAGGATCAGCTCACAGTCTCTGTCTTCAGGAATTATGGGAATGCGTTGACCCAGATCACATACACCCTTACAGCAGCTTGGCAAGGTGTCATCAGGAAGCGTGTACTGCACATTCACTGCATAGTCTTCTGTATAGCAGCCACCACCTCCACTGCCACTGTTGCTACTACAGGCTACCTGCTTCTCTTCATAGAAGCAGCAGGGCAACCCCTCGTATTTTACCCCATCTGTCCTATGGAAGTGGTCTGAGTTAATACTGTACAAGCCCGGGGTGTTCCCTGACTGCAGGTCTATTCCTGGGCCACGTGTGCCCCACAGTGGAGAGCTAAGGAAGAGTGCACCACAGTCAGCTGTGCCATTGCTAGCCTCCAGGGCAGCGTGCTGTAGTTCAAAGCAGCACGTGCATGCTTGCTCCATAAGTGGCCCCGCTATGTCTAGATTCTTCCAGTTTCTTTTAGCATCCAAGGCGGCACCAGGAGTGGCCTCATGTCCTCCCTCTGAGGTAGTGCCATTTGGATCCCTGTGCTCTAGTGAGGAATTACTGCTGTAGTTCATATCCATGCTGCAATTAGACAGTTGGTCCCCTGAGGAAGAAGCTGCCACAGGCCGGCAGTCAGCACCCACCAGACTGTGACCATGAGCTGGAAGCTCGTCCTGGTGGGGACCCTCCAAGAGAACAATTGCACCCCTGTTTGCACCACCAACCTCACCCACTCGGCAAGGGCTCTTACTGCGGTAAACATACGGGTCATAGTCACTGCTCAAAGAGCTGCGGAAGGTGGAGCAGCTCCCATAAACACCTTGGTTGCTGACCTCAGTGCAGTCAACCATGGAATCACTAGAGGAGCAGTGGCACTGACCAGAACTGCTGCTGCTGCTGTCACTCCCAGGGCAGTCAGCCAAATATCCACTGCACACTGAACGATGACCATGATAGCAGCTAAAGCTGGAGGTACTGCCACTCTCCAAGCGGGATGAGGGCACTACATGTACCACAGGAGGGAAAAGCATGCTGCTACCAGGCTGAAAGGCACGGGAAGGACCCTTTGAGGAAATGCCAGCAGGAAGCTGTCCATCTTGCTCAGGGTAACTAAGGCCTTGGAAGTAGTAGTGCTGATACATGGTCTCATATTGGGAAAAGCACGCTGCTTTCGAAAAGTTGCGTCCAGCAAACTTGGGTCTTCGGAAGTTGTGAGCTGGAGAGTAAGCCCTATGTTCCAGGCTACAATGATGTGTGTTTAAAGCATGGTCCAAATGAATTGGCTGGTAACTTCGGATGTAGGCTGGGGATGGGGTCTGGTAGAGGCTCTGTTCACCGTGTCGTTCAACGGTAAGTACTGTGATTGGGTTTCCGTGAGGGTCCATGCTTGTCCGCGTGGGATATGCTGTCATCTGGTTTGCTCTGTGCACTCGGCCTGGGTAATGGACAGGCAGAATCACCCTCTGCTGCCGGCTGCGTGCTGGGTTGATGGATTCCAAACAGACTGGGCCTGCGTTTCCCTTCTTCTGTTCTGAATGAGAGAAATAAAGAGTGGAGAAGTAGAAGTAAGAGGGGATAAGAAGGAATATATTTTATGCAAGAAAGAAGGATATTTTGTTCTGAATTTTGTTACCTTATGCACACAGCATAATTTAAAAAACCCACCAACTTTTTACACAGAAGGAAAAATAACAAAACAAAGTAAGTCAAGAGCATCTGCCTGGAAGCCTCTGAAACACTCAATCATGTTTGCTTAGAAAGGAAAGGAGTTCAGATACTGTTCTCATATATGTAAGCAAAACCTTCTGCTTACACAGTATTTCTGATCTTGCAGATTATGAGCAAGGCTTCAAGTAATTACCTGAGTTTTCACTTTACATATTGCTTTACATAAATGTGTATTAATAGAAAACTTTTTCAAGACAGAGGAAATGGAAGGGGAAGAGGGCAAGTAAGGGAAACCACATTCCAAGTTACAACACCATGGAAAAATAAAAAACAATACATTGTCTTTTTTTTTATGATTACCAAGAGAAAATAGACCCATCTATCCTATCCATCTGCCCTCCTTGCATTCAAAAGCTGACCAACACTGGCCTCTGCTGGGCGCGGCACCCGGAATGAGGGGAAACCAGAAATGAGACCTGCTATTCCAGGCCACACTGTTCTTTTCAAATAACTTAGTCCTCACTGTATTTCTAGGGGTGTGTTATGGAGATTTACAAACAGGCACAATTTCTGTTTCATTTTGTAAGCTGTTAGGTCTGAAATGGATGACACAACAGAGCACCTGTACTGCAGCGCTCACCTATGATGTTATGGCGGCAGTGAGGGCAGGTGTGATGCTGCAGCAGCCAAGGATCCACACACTTCTTGTGAAATCGGTGAGTGCAGGGAATGACACGTAGTTCCTACAGGAACAGATGAAGGAACATGAAAAAAGTACTCCTTCCTAGTAAGTTAATTTTTCACAGCTTACTCCTAGTTTCTTCAACCTAGCTACTAAACAGATCATTCCTAGTCTCAAAGTGATATGCAGCAAAAAAATGCCATCAGTTCCAACAGAGCCAAAAGCACAACAGCTAGTGATCAGCTGTCAGTAAAAGAAGTAGGGATGTTAGACTCCATGAAGATATACTACATTTCTTTAGGACACTTTTTGCTGTGTGTCCCTATGACCCAACACCTTGAAGGAGCCTATAACTAGAGTTTTCCTTAATACACAAAATGAACTTTAAAAAAAGAAAAAAACCAAAATCAACAGAGTTCAATGATGCATCTTGCCTACAACTATTAGCAATGGAAAACACCCATTTCTCCTGCTGGTGGAGAAACACCATATTTTGATTCAGATTGGGTTCTAGCAGTTTCATTTAGTTGCACCTAGTCTTGTACTGGAAATGAATAAACCTCTGATCCCTGTTCACAATCTCCATTCACAACTTTGTACTCCCTCCACCCTCAAGTAATTTAGAACTAAAAGTCCTAGCCCGCTCAGTCACTTTTTTGTACAGAAACCATTCTAAATCTTTGATCATTTTGTGTCTGCCCTTTTCTGAAGCACCTTCATTTCCAGCATATCTTTTGTGAAATGAAATCAGAAGGGCACACAGTACTCAATGCGAGAGCATGACTGAACTTACACCATGGTGTAATCATGTTTTCTGTTCAGTTCTCTGGACTTCCTCGTCTCATTTCTAGTATCAGATTTGCCTTTTTGACAGCCCCAAAGCACTGATCTGCTTTCACAAAGCTACCTGAACCAGCTTCAAGATCTTGCTTCTCAAGTAACGCTCACCTCAACCCATCACGAATACATGTGAAGCTTTTCCCTATGTGTATCACTTCACGCTGAAGTTCGTGAATTAATTTCCTGTCCAGTCAGTTCAGCACAGCCCTTCTGAAGATCTTGTCTGCCTTTATCCTTGCTACTCTGAATAATTTCCCATCAGCTAACTTTATTAACGTTCTGTTTGTAGTTTGTAGCTCTCAAATACTGCATCTGGTATTTTCTATTGTCTTAAAATTATGAATCTTTTATGAATAAATGCAAATAAAGTGTCCTCAAATAATATTCTATATTGAAGCTTAAAGCTATGATTATCAAGTGCCTTTATTCTAAGGAGCCTGTTTTCTATTTAATCCTTTCACTGCTTCCTCTGGGTAGAACTCTGTCACAGAAGGCAAGCACTGACATCAATGCAGCAATGGTAACCAAGAAGTCAAAAAGTGGTTCTTGAACCTTTCGGCTTCTCATCCCCTGGTTTCCCAGCAGTGCTGTATACCTGACATTTCAAAGATAAGGTGTCATTGAAGCTTGAGAACCAAAACACAAAATGTACCCCTTATATCCAACAGAACTTGAATACACCATCATATTAGCACACACTTTGTTAAAAATATCCAGAGAACCAAACGCTGGGCTAACCCTGACTTCTTTACGAGTTCTTCCTCAGAAAAGCAACTTGATGGAGGTAGTAACTTGCAGAATGAGATCCCTCACCTCTCACTTTGCAGGATGGGTAAGTTCCCTTGAGATTTCTTTGGGAGCTGCAGAATGGAGCTGAGGCTGAGTTGGCTGCTCAATGCAATCAGCCTGGCAAGTGGCACAGCCTCAGCACACAATGCACCCAACAGCCAGCTGTATACCACAGTGCTAAAACACACCAGCTACATTCTCAGCCTGTGTTAAAGAAACCATTTATCCTTTACCTCTCCATCAATGTACTTCTCCAAGCAGATGGCACAGTCAGAGGTGGAACTGCTACTGAGTGTGTCCAGTGCTCCACAGCTACCTTCCCGGTGTCCCTTACTTTTGGACTTAAACTTCCTGGTCTCCATTTTTTCCAGTGCTTGCACTGCAAGCCTGTTCATGGAATTCTACAACAGAAGAAAGAAAAAAAGAAAAGAAAAAAAAAAAAAAAAAAAGGCAGTGCTGCTGCACAAGGGATGCTGCAGTGTAGCTGCAGAGAAACACCACCATCTCAAATTAATGTATCTTACCAGATCATGTCAGGGCCAGACTAATGTACAATTTCATAAATTAAGCAGAGAGAAGGCTAATTAGAATTAGAGCACAAGCTTCATTAAAAGAATGTATGTCACACGCAGTAGTGAGAATGATATGATATGCTACTTTGAACTGACACAGGGTGAAGGTGCTGACAGCTGGGATACACCACAACTGCTCAACTGATAGGCAGCAACTGGCAGCGCAACGTGTAAGACTTGGCCAGGAACATTTTTTGAACTGCCAATATTGACTGTAATGCCCCATTATGCTGTTACCACCATATCGGCAGAAGCAGCAGTTGAGAGAAGGATTAAGATAAAATGTTACTAAACTAGCTGTATAATTTCCCCCTCCTCCCAAATTTAATCAGTAGCAGAAGTTTAGGAAGGCAGTGGGTTGTTTTCACTTTACCGTAGAATTTATTATCTCCCTTTTTAATACTGTTTTTAACATTGCTGTTGGCCCATAACATCTTTGGATTCCTACTCAATGTGGCTACATCAAGAGTCCTAAGCATCTACAGCATTTTGCATTCCTTTTACACATATATACCGAACAGTTTACAACTACAAACTTCAGCCGTTAGCTTCCATTTGCTTTCCCTTTCATATTTGATAGGACAAACTCAAAGTATGTCACCTAGAGTTTCTCCTAAGCAAACATTTCACCTCGCAAGCCTCTCACATTATAAGAATAAACAGATGTTTTTATTTTGAAAAGAGGTACAATTTATTCTCAATCTGGACCTTCTCTCTGCAATACAGCAACAAGAGGCTGGACTTCTTTAGAAGTTCATCAGTGCTACTGACAATCAGCCTCTGAAAAAACAGAAATGTTCTCCCTTCCCAATGGCTAAAGGCACTGCTTCCACACTCTTCATTTCAGGATTTAACTGAATGAACATCATAGGTCAATGTAGACCTTTAAGGACATATCCAAATTTTTCCAAAGGCCTACATGAACGGGTAAAACCCTTTCCACAAAGATGGCTACTATAAGTCAGTGTCTGGCATTTCCAAAAGTAGCAAGCAAGTTCTAGGACAAAGTAAGGGAAGCTAAATTTCAGCATTCAGCGAATATCCCTTCATCGCTCTTACCTGACTACGACGCTGTTTCAGCTTGATCTTGACAAGAAGAATGAGGCAAACAAGAGACACAACCACAAAGAAGGCCAGGAAAATTCCCATATCAAAGTACTCAGTGGGTTGCTTAAAAATTAAAACACAAATATTATTTTTTCCTTTCTTTAGATCATACTCAAATCTGTTACTCCTTTCTCTTCTCTACTTTCTCAGTGGTCATTGTCAAATGTATGTAGTCACAATGGCAAAAGTCAAAGTACACACTATTCCATTCATTAAATAGGATTTTATGAGACAAAACCTGGGTTTCATATGTCACTGCAAATGAGCGAAATACACAGAATGCCAGTCACAAGATGCCAGATTTATAGTGTCTGTAAAGCAGTCCCACAGATCCCATTTTTTTAACTGAGTGAATCACACTAACACAAATTTTCATGATTTATTGGTTTGCTTGTATACTTGAGTGAAAATCAACATGTGAATTTTCAGCAAACAGCCCACTTTTCAAATAATTTCTTAATAGAAGAATTCCATAATAACGCAACAAGACCAAAGTGGTTGGTGGACATGGATGACCTCTAGGCTTTGTTCTTCTTCGGTAGACTATATGTAAAGAGTGTTAAAAAAAATCTCTAGAAAAACTATTTAATATTACAATTACAAATATCAGATTTCAAATTAACCCACACAGAATTAACAGTTAACACAGGGCAGACTACTTTACCAATCTGAACTACCAGGAGCGTGCAATAGTGAAGTTATTCAACTAGGAAGAAGGAAAACTTATTTTTAGCCATTTATATACACAAAATAATCTTTATGAAAGACAGCAGATGCTACGTTGTGGATTCTATACTTACATAAGCATAGCTGCTTGTCCACAGCGCCATTGCTCAATTTATTTAGGTCAACAGAATTTCACATGTATTAATGCTCACGGGGAGCATCACAACATCCTCACACCGAGCACAGTTAGCAAGCACTGCATGAAGTCTAATGCCCACATAAAGTGTCTTAAAGTCTCACCCGTGGGGGGCGATGCTGAATCCTTGCTCGTGCCACTTTCTGCTTGTTAACTATGTTCATCAGCTTGACAGCATCAGCACCCTTCACATACACCACTGGTCTCTTCAGAGGGTCCTCCGAGCCTTGGTTCAGCTAGAACAAAAAAATAATCTACTCAAAAGGCATGTTTCAGGAAAACTACCTCTCTTTTGGACAACGGAGAGAAGAATAAAGGAATACGAATGTGGAATTGATTCACGCACCAATTGTTCTCTTCTAGCATAGACCTTCACTTAACTATTCCACAGAGTTAATCCTGAATTGAACTTTTGACTTAAGCTGCTTTTTTGTTTGTACTGACCAAAACTAAGATTAAGGATAAGCAAATGTTATTTCTGGACAGCAGCTTTAACTTAGCCACATTATGTGCCAGTGCATGTATTAATGCTGTAATAAGTTAAACTTCATAATAAAGAAGAATAAAAATCAGCAAATTCAAAAAAATTGGCCTTGCTACAATTTCTGATCCTTTTGCTATTACAACCTTGTAGTTGTATTATTTACATACAAAGTTCTTTGGCTTTCTGAACAATCACATGTCAGAGTCCTACCTTTCAGGCTCTTTGTACCTTGTCAATTTATTTAAATCTGTAATTTCTGCTGTTTAAGTCAGCAAACTCATTCAAACAGTTATTTGGGCTCTAGCAACCACCAGAGCTATTGACTGCAGAATGGGGTGAGCTTAATTCACCCTGAAACTTCCTCCCAGGTCCAGCTAAGTTTTTGAAAGGTCAAATCACAAAATCAGGAAATACGTGGGTGGGAAGGCACCTCAACATTCCAACCTCCTGGTCAAGACAGGGTCAACTATGACATCAGACCAGGTTGCTCAGGGCTTTATCCTGTCAGATGTTGAAAACCTCCAAGTGTGGAGAATGCATAATTTCTCTGGCCAGCAAATCCAGAAAAACAACCTGCTAAACTATATACCAGAGAGGGAAACGACAAGACAAGAGAATTGTTCAGTTACAAAATGGCATCAGCATGATTCTGACCCACAGGAAAAATCCTAGTATAGAGGCTGGTTGATACAAAACAAGCAAGGCACTGACAAGCAGATGGAAAGAGTATGGGGGAAAGGAATAAGATGACAGGAGTGTAATCAAATTGAACAAGAGTAGTGTATGGCAAACATACCATACCTACGTTGTTGATATCTACCTGCTACTTCTGCCTAAACACGTAGAATTTACCAACTGACTGGTCTGTCATCCTGCTTACAAATACTCTACTTAACCTGTCCAGATGATGGTGACAAATTTCATTGAGACTTGAAAACGGACTGGCTTCCTAGTATTCCTAGTATTTAACTGGGCTTCTCAGAACACTGATCAAACTATTTTTAAGATAGAAGTCTTCTGAAGAGCTAATAACCAGCTGAAGTATTTGAATCCGGCCCAGGGGCCCTGTATGTCTACAAGGCTTGCCAGCCTAAGGCCAAATCAAGTCACTGTCTGCATGTTCCCAGACACACTCTCTATCAAGCTTTCTTGTCCTAGAAAGAATTCACCTGATTCCCCAGTAGCTTTTGCAGATTGCTACACTCTTCCTAAACATGATGCTCTGAGTGCTGTTACTCCTCTTCAAACCATGCAAATTTAAGACAAAGAAACAAGTCAGACTTCACAGAGCATTTCTAAAAAGAAAAGTTTCATTCTTAGTCTACAGCAGATGACACTCAGATCAACGGGAATAAAACCCACAAAATCTGCATGTAAAGCCCTTTCATTGGGTAAAAATTCTCCTACCAAGTTGTCCAACGACAATTCTTCTCCCGGTGAGGCGTGCTTCCCATTTCTGTTTATTGACTGGCAGGAGAGATCGCTTTTCATAACATTTCACTCTTCCCTTTCGAAGCACTCTCTGTCATTCTATTGCTTGGTAACAAGCATATCTGGGAAAGCTATCTTAGGATACTTCCATTTGAATCAAAGATACTCCAGATTAACTCATGTCAGTTTTTCCTTCACTGTTACCCACCTGTCATAGTTTTACACAATTCCATTGCAAGTGCCAAAATGGTATTTATTTTAAAGACAGGTTAATTAGTATCCCCTGATGTCAAGTGTTCTGAAGACTTTGGCTGAGAATCAAAATGCATGAAACAGAAGTGTCCAGAGCAGCACCAGAAGGGAACCAATCAAGTAACTCTGATGTTTACAGTACAAAACCTAGGTCTAGTCATTCCGCTGCTGTTTGCGAGTGACTGCACAGGCTGCTGCTCTGTCCTCTAACACAGCCTACTTTCTCAGCTGCTGTGCTAAGCCACTAACCTCCTTCCATTTTATTGGTACACCCAAAATATTCACTCATCCACTAGACTAATTTCCCTGCTACTGGGGACAGTTGCACCCAGTTTATTATCAAGAATCAAGGAAGGACAGCTGTTGCTGGTAGAGGGAAGAGAGCAAGAGGCAGTAACTGAGCTTTGCAAGTTCCAAGCGGGGTGGCTGATAGTAATTGCAAGATGTAATATTGAGAAAAAAAATGAAAAAGACAGATTACATCTTTGTGCAGATTATTTTTCTGCGTATAAAAGGAAAAAAAAAAATCCCTAAGAATGTCTGCAAGATCAAGGCTGTAGCCTTGATGCACATGCAGAGCACATTTCTCAAAGCATCCATTGCACAAGGTCTGTATTCCTTTGTCCAACATATGCTCATTTCAGGATGAAAGCCAGGTTTTTTTTTAATGCAAGCGCTGATGGTCTCTGCTTTCCCCAAGAAATTCAGGCTGAACTTAAAAACATTCAGCTTCACTTCTTTCTGCTGTAGCAGAAATAGACGTTTTGTTTCAAGACAAAACTAAACTGAACCAGCCCAGAAATCATAAGCTGTGAACAAGAAAGAAGCGTAAGTTTTGTAAGAATCTTGCTTAGAGCTAGGTTTGAAAGCCATTTTTAACCTCAAAAATAGCAGCTCCTCAACAATACTATCACACACATGCAGGGTAGGGCCAGACACTCTGTGTTTTGTACGCGGAGCTGGGCAAAAAAACCCTCCCTCACTAGATAGTGGGCCACAAAAATTTTCCCTCCGTCCTTTCTCAAAACCTCAGTCCCAGACTTGGATTCTGGATTCTAGGGAAGACTGGAAGAAAAATGTAACTCCCCAAACTTTTCTCTTTGTACCACATCATTAACACTTCCATTGCTCCTTGTTTGCTGGAAGATGAGTAGGAAAACCACAGCATCATGTTACCCTGGGTGCACGTCTTAAGGCAGGTGTGCTCTGAGATCTGTATGCTGTCATGTCTTGTCTCAGCAACCCTAAAAGAACTCAAGAGAGGCTGCAACAAAACTAGGCTCCCTTCTTCATACCTGATCAATGGCATCTGGGTTTTCAGAAACATCAAAGATGACTGCTGTAGCTCCTCGCTGTACTGCTCGTTTTGCCTGCAATAAGAAAGATAGCATCCTCAGTCCCACCCCAGAATATGATTTCTTACCACAAACATGACTCCCTATATTCATTTCCAGATAGCTTTGAGACATGGTCTAGGGCTTAGGGAGATGTTCGACAAAGGCTGGACGAGATGATGCTAGGGGTCTTTTCCAACCTAAATGATTCTATGATTCCAAATTTAACATTTTGTGTTTCTGTGTAGTTAAAACAGAGTAATTACAAACACAGGATCCTGAACCAGCATGGAATGCAGTTAAACTTCACTATAGCTTCTATAATTTCTCTACCTCTTCCTTCTCAAAGTCCTCCTTGAACAACCTTTTAAATTAATTCAAATGTGATTTAGACCCATTAAAGACTTTAAATATAAGAATTGTAAAAAGTTGAATTAAGTTTTTTTCCTCCATGTTACTTGGAAGCACCAAAAAACCAATCTTCTCTACAATCTGGGGTGGAAAGATAAACTCACTGGTGTAGAAAATAAAGGTGGACAGGTTCTTTACACCTTTTCAGTGTCACTCTCAGTCCCTCCAAGTGTCACTTGCAGATATACGGCAAACCCACATATCACAATCCTTGCAAAAAATGCCCCAGAGAATACTGTTTTTTCTGACCATTAGAGGTCAGAGCAGTTGCATACAACACTTCTGACGGAGGTAAGATCAGACTTATGTGAGTGCAAGGCTTTTCATCAAATATGCAGTCCAAACCTGGAGTTACCAATGGCACGGAGGAGGTATTAGAACACGGTAGAATTCTCTGGGATAGAGTGAACAGTATTTTAACCACGGAGGCTAAGACAGGGTATTTTTACCAGCTTCTGCTACCGTGCCTTCGTACCTTCTGCTCAAATGTTGCTCATGGGCTCCATAGAGCAAACACTCCTGGTAACTTTTCAAAGCTTTTACTGACTTTGTTGGATGCAGAATGCAACTGTTTCTGCAAGCAGTAACAGCTACCGCCATCACAGTACTAAACAAGAGAATACTGTCTCTGAAGAGAGACTAGCAGAGCCTGAACCTAAATTGAGATATAAAACATATGAAAAGTGATTAATTATGAAATGTCACTTCTGTTTTCCAAGAAGAATGTTGGCCAGTATAGAGGTGTCACTTTGAATGCCTACAGGTCACTTTCTTTGCTTTACTTTATATTTTATTTTAAATCAGCCAAATCCATCAGATACTGCATGAGGGAAACCAATCGGGTCTCTTCCTCAGCCCAGCAGGTATTTGTCCCCTTTGGAGTCAGCACATCTGGCTTATCACTAACAGCGGTTGGGGAGGAAAAGTTCAAGGGACTCTACTACCCATTCTCCACCAAAGTTCCCCGAGGTGAAGGCTCATCCAAGCTTCCCTAGAAGCCACCTTTTACAGACATGTAGCGCTCGCAGAACTACTCGGGCACTTGGACTATTCGTTCTGGATGGTCAGTCAACAAGCAATGCACTTTGATCTCTGAAGGTTTTTTAAGAGATTTTGCAGGTTAAAAAAAAAAAAAAAAAGTGACCGCACGGAACGAGCAGTGTAACAGCACAGCAATTTATCGAGTTTCCACCACCAAGAAGTCACTGGTGTCCCTTCCTCTGCGTCGCAACACCAGGTACTGCGGGGCAAAGCACCGTTTGAGCTCCGGAGCCCTGATGGATGGGGTACCGGGCAGCGGGCCGCGCCGCCCGCCGCGCCCGGCTTCTGCAAACGCGCCGAGCCGCTT
>VZZY01022479.1:55278-72597 GCA_013400335.1 Eurystomus gularis
GGCGCGGCCGCCGCCGGGGAGGGCCCCGCAACGCGGGGCTGCCACCGCGGCCCTCCCTCCTCGCCCCCAAAACCTGGAGGAGCGCTAAAGCCACAACGTCTTTGGACATGTCCTGTCCCCTGCTCAATAATCGGGACAGCTCGAAACAACGCGAGTCCCACCTAAAGCCCGTCTCTGATAGGCACGTCACTTCATTTTGGGCTACTCGGCATTTAAAGACTGCCCCTAAATCATTTTTCTAAGCAAAGGGGCCAAAAACTAGATCAAAAATACAGGCACAAGTTAGAAGAGGGGGAAGAAAAACGTGTTTTACCTTTAAAATACCCACGAGGAACAAGCAGGGGTTTCCTCAATTCAATCCCCCTGCAACTGACAGCAGTGAAGGTGCCAAGCATATCCCTTTCTGAGATTGGCTTCTGAGGTTTAAAATAAATTACTACGTAGCAGTATTCTTCCTTTTTTTGCAAAGAGTAATTAAAAAAAACAAACCAACAAAGAATTGATAACTGCACTTCTAGTCGTCCAAAGGATCACTCTTTCTTTGTTCCTAGTGACAGCAACCTCCCATTTTTTGTAGCAGAGTCTGAAAGCCTGCCCTACTACAGAAAATGGACTCTGGCCTGTTTGCTCCACGTGGCCACCATGTACAAGCACAACCATCATCATCACTTTTACTTTTCCTGTAAAGTGCTCCCACATCTTGATAGGAACTCCAGGGAAGTTACACGTGCAGAGCAGCAGCTAAG
The DNA here is from genome assembly GCA_013400335.1 of Eurystomus gularis. Classification (NCBI taxonomy): domain Eukaryota; kingdom Metazoa; phylum Chordata; class Aves; order Coraciiformes; family Coraciidae; genus Eurystomus; species Eurystomus gularis. Next base: position 56,025 of record VZZY01022479.1, read on the forward strand.
TGTAGAAACACGGGGCTCAGTTGTGCAGAAACACCGATGTGGACTGTACCAAGCATGCTTTTGGTCCTACAAGAAGACCTAGAAATTACAACAATCTTCAAGCTCTGTATTGGCAAGTCAAAAATTCTTTTGTCCTTAAGTACACACACATACTAAAACACAAAATTGAGGTTAGATATGTCTTCATAGCATAGAGACAAGTCACCTGGCATCTTATTTGACAAGCACAACCTTAACTCACTCTGAAATTGTTGTAATTTTTGTGGCAGGGAGATACACTTTTTCACAAGGGGCAACTGACTGTTACTGGCATTCCCCCCTTGTGTTACGTGTAATGGTGGTGTAAAAACGATGGTGTGCACTTGCAACCTACGCTACTACATCTAAATGCTAGGGCGGAATCTGCCTTACCTTCAAAAAAAAACCCCCTCTCAAACTATTTCTGGTAGAACATAGCTAGTCAGCAAGGCAGACTAACAAAAATCTGGGAGTATACAGCTGAAAAAAAGACAAAACTCCTCAGTTTATTTTTTCATTTTTAGGAATGAAGTTCCAAATGTGGAAATCTATTACAAAATCAAGGAGTCCTCCTGTATGCATCTCTTCTTATGATTGTATATGGTAATCCCTGCAGTATGAAGAAAGTTCATGCAGTCCACATGGCAGCCCTATTTTCCTATACAAGCTCTAACCAATTTCCTGACTCTGTGCTCCCCAGATGAGGAAACTGTGTAAGAGAATCGCAACCCGACTTGCGTGTTGCTCATTGTACGAACTCAAAAGATAGCTCCAATTAAGTTAAGTTTCCTGTGTATTAGCCCTGCCTTTAGGCCCTGTCATTACTGATTACAATGCAGTGGGAAGGTCCTCACAGGTCTGGACACTTAGAGAAGGAGGAAAAAAAATCTCCAGTTTTGGTTTTCAGATCTTCTCAGCAGAGAAGATCTGAAATTGCTTTCTCAGAGTGCCCCAATAAATGCAGCTACCACACTGCCAGAAGCACAGGGGCCAAGAAGAAGACAGAGCAACAAGTGTTTTCGGTGCATGCAGGTAGCAGACTGGCTGTGCAGAAGTAGCCCATACTGCACAGCTGGAGGGGAAGAATAAAGCTTTAGAATTTCGGAAAGGGCAAACAGGAAGAGGTCCATTTACAGCCTGGTAATATAATGGAGCGGTGATATGGGCACAACAAACCACCTCATGGGGAATATTTGTATTTAAAATTTATCCTAGCAATCTGGAATAACAAAAGCAGTAAATGAAGCACAGAGAATTTCAGTCCATAACTACATTAAACATTTTGCAGCAACTATCACAGCAGCATATGTTAGAAGCTGTATTCCAATATCCATTCTAACCTTTTCTTGTGTACTGATTTTACTTGTATACAGATTCAGTCTCCATTTGAACTAATGTTTTTGCGTATTGGTTTACAAGTTCTGGGATTTTTTTACTCCCTGAAAGTATGCGCAAAATCAGCTTAGCTCAGAACTGCATATAAATCTCCATTTTTGTTGGTAACAGAATTAAAAGTAACTACCAGATTATTATGGGTTTTTTCAATATTAATACCATTAAAATCAGTATTGTCAAGTCTTCACATCAGTTTGTATTGAATTTTTTCTTCTTTGTCTCTGACACACTACAAAAGAGCTTATAAGTGATTCGAGGACATTTCAGTTAATCATAAGCCAGGCATGGAACCATCAAAGTCAGCAGTGTTTCCCCTTAGAAAGCAAAAAACCCCAAGCTTCAGAATTCTACTGTCTTGTGCATTAATGACACTACAAAATTAAACTAGTGTGAATAGGCTGAAACTAAAAAGGACAGGAAAGTGTCTAGAGGTTCTATTAGACCTCATATTGCAGCACGTCCAGAAGAATAATAATCATTGCCTTGTCAATCTCACAGTCCTTGTTCAATGCACAGATTTGATCAAAACAAGTAGACCAGAACAAAATGCAAGAAAGCAATGAATGATTCTGCCATAAATGCACCAAGTCCAGGGCTGTATAATGGAACTGAATCTCTCAGGATGAAATAGTACCATCAAAGGATGGACAAAACGTATCCCTTGTGCAGAGAGAGTGTGACCAGCAGGTCCAGGGAGGTTCTCCTCCCCCTCTACTCTGCCCAGATGAGGCCTCATCTGGAGTACTGTGTCAAGTTCTGGACTCTCCAGTTCAAGAAGGACAAGGAACTACTAGAAAGAGTCCAGTGCAGGGCCACTAAGATGATTAGGGGACTGGAGCATCTACCACACAAGGAAAGGCTGAAAGAGCTGGGGCTGTTTAGCTTGGAGAAGTGGAGGCTGAAAGGGGATCTCATCAATGCTTATACATATCTAAAGGGTGGGTTGTCAGGAGGATGGGGCCAGACTCTTCTCAGTGGTGTCCAGTGACAGGACAAGGGACAATGGCCACAAACTGGTAAACAGGAGGTTCAACGTAAATATGAGGACTAATACAGTAAGGAAGTAGCAACTTCCTTGATGAGACAAACTTTCAACTCAAGGGACCAGATTATTATTAACCAGGTGAACTGCTTCCTCTCAGTCATTCAAACCAGGTAGGACAGCAACGCATCTCCTCCTCTGCTTTCTAGTATGGCTCCATTCCAATTAATATACCACTTATTATGCAACGGTGGAGAAACCAACATAAGAAGAAAAGCTGATTAAAAGGTCGTCATTTAAGAGAAAGATCATACCAACAACATCAGCCTTTATTCATTGCATTTACTTCTTTGCCAGAGTTAGAATTCCCTCACAATATACAGCTGTATTTACATATGAGGACATCACACTCTAATCTAATGGGTTGCAGAGAGTGAATAAGTTACAGATGAGAGAATGCCTGAGGCTTGGAACCACAGATGGGGAAATCAAAATTCATTAATCACTTTTAGCTCTGCCATTTACATCGACGTGGTAATGCCTTACACATTTATTAAGATAGTAACTCAGTATCTACTGTTGAAGATGGCTATTGACAGAGCCAGATTACTATTTATAAATACACTTCTTTTTGTTTACATTAACATCCTAGATAAAACTGACCAACTAAAGGGAAAAAAAGATGCTTTAAAAGTACTGTCTGCCTGTGTAAGCCCACAGATATATCCAGCTGTTCTAACAAATGCTCTTACATTAAGAGCTACGTATGTGTCCTCCTGGATTAGCCTTCTGGATTAGTTGGATGGTTCATCCAACTCTAGGAATTCTCTTCTTGGAACTTAGTGCAGTGCAAATAACAAATGTTAATTATAACCATGGTATGTGGTACATGAGGGAGTTGATTTATTCTCTGGGTTAAGAAAATGATAAAGATGGGGAGATTGGGCAATGGTTTAGGTGTTAACCAGTACAGATGTCAGTAAACTGCTTTTAGTGAACTATCCCAACTCTATTCCATCAGGTGCCAGCATGTACTATTAGCCAGTCCTCCAAAATGAACAAGACAGGAAGCAGAAAAGGAAGGATATAGTGTGCAGAAGACAGTCCTATGGAACCCAAAAGAAAAACATTGCTTTCAGTCAGAACTGAGGGAAACAGCACAGCTCCAACGGGTATAACTGTGGCTTTTTCCTCTTCCCCTTCTTTCTCTTTCTCCTTCTCCTTTCCCTTTTTCTTTTATTTTTTCAATATATCTCATGCTTTTGGGGGCAGAAAATATGGTAATTGGGTTGTTCTAACTCTGTGCAGATTGTTGAACAGAGTAGTCAAGAAAATTGGTTTATATATCCTTATTTAGCTGAGAACTGAGCTAGCCTGACCAAGCTTTTTAAGCTCTCCCCCTCAATTTCTCTATGAACTAAAGATAATTGAACTTGAGACATATTTTCTGTTTAACCCAGCCCATCAGATCCATTATTCCATGTCAGAATTCTCCATAATGTGTTTTGATATGATTGTGACTTCTGCTTGGGATAAAGGTTCTCTCTTCAAGTCAAATGTAATCTCCTATCAGGACCAAGACACACATGGATTTCAGAAAGTTCTTTCCCCCTTGATTCCGTGTCACAGCACAGCAGGCTTTACAGCACTATACTTACTACTGCAAAAAGGAAAGCGCTCTTCACTGGAATACTTTAGATGCTCCTCCCCATCACTGGGCACAAAAGAGACATCCCATTAAGGAGGAAGAAAAAACAAACCCAAAAAAACAGCTCAGCAAAAATCTGTCAGTATGTTTAAGAACACCATGATATTGGCCCCTAAAACATCAGCCACAGTGGATATTACTATTTAGATGACCGTGAAATACATCTGGAACACTATCTCCTAAAGTAAGCAAGGATGTTTGTTTCGTATTGACAGTTGATTATCCATAAAATATGCAGTTACCAGCAGCCACTGTTGGGGAAAAGAAAATAGAATTTCATCTCATTAGCAGAATAAAACCCATTTCTAGCGCAGAGTCACAACTGTACTTGCAAAAGCATGGACCATCAGCCACAGGCAAAGAAGCTGCAGTGAAGCAGTCTGCTGTACTCTGCTTACCATTCAGAATCTTGCAAAAACCCTACAGCACTGTGTCAAATACACCTTTTCATTACAACTGTCAAACCACAAACCCTTTTTTTCTCTCAGAGCTGCAGAGAATACAGACAACAACATCTGAACAATATAGATCTCCTACACTGCTACCAGGCTTAGTCAGTCACCAAAAATACCTTGTCCCTTGAACGGCCACTGGAGCTAGAAAGCCAGGTCACAGACTAGTTCTGCCGGGCAGAGGAGGAAGGAGGAAAGGACATCATCTACTATGCAGGCAGCAGAAGTTACAAATTAACTAGCTGATGCTTCAGCTCTGTTAATGTACAATTCCCCAGTAATTCTAGAAACTAAGTGAAGCCAAGCATAAGCAGGATGCCATTTCAAACCTTTTCTGAGATAACAAAAAAGGAACTTTCAGATTTCTATCTGAAAGCAAAGGCAGAACAACAAGATCCCAACAAGATAGTAAAATCCCTGAGTATCACACTAGCATAAAGCCCCTTTCTGACTGGAATACTCAACTTCTCTGGCACTTTGGGATAGGTTTTATACGTGTGCCCTATAGATACTGTATTATATGGCATTATAACAGCTGCTTTATCAATTAAGAAGTACAGAAATAGCAAATGCAGAGCAATATTTTAAAATTTGAAAATATAATCACAATTAAAAATCAATGCACTTCTCTGCAAAAAAAAAGTACTTCTAGTTTAAGAAAAATATCACCTCATGCAGTATGTCATCATGTCAACAATATATCCCAATGTGATCAATATCACTCAGTACTGAGAGGCTCTCAGTTAAAATAAGGAAGAAAAACTCCAAAGTATCTCTCTGTTCTGGGGTTAGGCAGAAACACTGTGATCAGTTCTGAAAACATGAAAAAGACTTTTATTTAATCCTGAAGACAGCAAAGCCTGCTGGTGGCAAATCTCTTGTGACAGTCATGTAACTCTGTTCCCAAAAAACTGCCCTCTCCTATCACAGACCATTCCACGAGCCAGCACTCTTGTTGCTACGAGATTGAACAGAGAGCAGAGTGAGCACTGGAAGAGAGCGAAGGAGGCACCGAGGTCTTGACCTAGCTAACACATTCACAGAGAACCTGGCACCATCAGCAAGAGGTGGGTGGATACATTCATGACAACTGATGGCATCACAAAGAAAATCTGCTACGTTTTACAACCCTTCAAGGTTTTTCAGGCTAACAGAATTGCTATATACAGTCATCTCCAAAATAAAATGGTCACAAGACGAGTATTTTTTTGAAATTTCTAAAGAATCAGATACTATAAAATATCACTACAGCCAACCCAGATAATTCTTAACTTTATCTCTGCATTGAAGGTGTACTGAAAGTAGATGAACTAGAAACAGCAAAGTAGACCTGAGATAATTAAGTAAACACACATACAATCATGCTATGGTGCTGAGAGAAGTAATTAAAAAATAGAGATACAGGAAAGTGTTGGAGGAGGTGTAAATTAAAGGAACATTTCCCCACACCACTGTAACAAGCCATCCTTATAGCACCCAAGCTGTGTGAATAGAACATACCAAAGTTCCTCCTATCTCAGATACACAAGGCATTTGCTCTAATAGAGTACTACCTTAAAATAATAAATTGGCAGGTATATACATCAAAAGAGAAAACAGAAGAATAATAAGAATTCTGTCTTGCATTTAGAACAGGACATGGCAAAACTTTCAAACGTTCTAAGTCCTGCAGGAACTCCAGCCAACCTCAGTCACTTCAACAGGGAATTTCAATCCCTCTGAGGAACAAGCCTCACCTTATTGTAGAAAGTTCTTTTCGACAAAGCTACAGTTTTGGACCATCGTTCCCAACCCACAGCTTTTGGTAAATATTTACAGATTGTAGGAAAGAGGAGAAATTTCAAACAGATTCAGCCTGTTTGACATTAAAGAGTAGAGAACAGGTCTGAGGCATTTACAGCAGTCTATCCAAGATAGACTAAATTAATAAAAAAATATTTGAAAGGCTGAAGAGCTTTGTGCTCATTAATATCATATTGCTATACTCTACCTGGAAGGAAAGATAAGCTATGAACATGACCACAGCCCACCAAAAATGCTGAGAAGAAATGACAGCAAGCGCAATTAGGCATGAAAAATTAGCAGTGATTCAGGCCAATTTGGGGTATATACCTATTTTCAAATGTAAGAAACTGAAAGGAACTCAGTGTCTTCTGCTTAGCATTGTATGTCTTGCTTAGCCTCATCCTCAAGTAGCTGGCCTTCATCTGTAGGTTGATATCTACTGTAAGCAAGACATTTTACAGAGAACACAATCATCATCTGCTGTGAAGAAACAGTAGATCCAAGTCTCAATAGTGACAGAAAATGCAGCGGTCTTTGCAGGGTTATTAAGTTCTTGCATGCAGTCTGTGAGTGTATGTTCAGACAGACAAGATCTATACCAAGGTGAGTTGTCAAGCAGCAAATATATTTTCCCTTCCACACGTTAGAGTTAAAATGCTGCAGTGCCTTCCCCTGGAGGTCCCGTCCTTTCTGTCAGGGATGAGCATCTGCATCCAAGGCTATGTATGTGCATGTAATCCCCTGTTCAATCTTTTGGAATGGCCAAAGGCATGTAAAATCCCCTTGGTATCCAGAATACTGTGGAGGATCAGTGAGATCCTCTTCTTTTCCCTAGAAGAATCTGCTTGGGTAGTAAGTTGAGTAGTAAAAAGGTGCATGCTGGGCCAGTATTCCAATTTATCTAGCAACCTTCCATGGGCTGGCTAATACAAGATGACATGGACTTTCTTTCAAGCAGTGATCTTTGGTTTTGGATTAGATTAGTTTCAAGGTCCCAAACTGTGGTGGGCCCTTGTTGTTAGTTTGTTGATTCTTTTAAAGAAAAAAAAAAAAAAAAAGAAAAGAAAAAGAAAGAAAAAGAAGGAGAAAAAAAGAATAACAAAGGTGGAGGATTTTTGTTACAAGGGAAACTGGAAACTTCTCTCCATACAAGCAGAGACATGGCTGTATTGCAGAGGCCTCAGGGTAAGGATTAAAGAAAAACAAAATAGAAACCCTTCCATCTCTAATTAGGGTCTTCATTTGCCAAAGAGCCATTCCACAGCGGGAGGAATTACATTCAGGCCGTTGCTTGGATAACATCTCCCAGCAGGTTGGCTCCTCAGAGCAGGCTCCTCTGAGCCAACAATTTCTGGTTACTTGGAGGCAAGCAGCCTGCATATTGTTTTAACTGGCCTAGCTTTGCAGCCAGTTTTGCTGAAGAACAATCTTCTATTCAGAACGCAGAGATAAAAGCTTCACTTGGTTTGAATTTGTCCCCAGTTTCTTTCTCTCTTTCTTTTTTTAAACATGGGAATTATAGGTTCTGGAGTTCGCATTATTTCTCTTGTAGACATCAATGTTTTTCCCCCTCTAGCCACTTGATCCTTTGCCAGTGAAGGCTGCTGTCTGGAGTCCAGCCATTCATCAGCCCCTACCTCATCATTAACACTGTGGTGCTGGCGGTCACAGCTCATTGCTGGCGACAGGAAATCCTAACTTGCAAGAGGTTAACCACAGCCCATAAACAGCCAGGCTGGCTCATTAGTCCCTTACAGTCAGCTGAAGGGACCCTCTGGGAGTTGCAACACTGTTCATGAACTCCAGAGTCTATACATTCTGTGTGCATCACAAATGGCTCCACATCCCCCAAGCCCCAAGCTCACTATTTGGGTCCTCAGGGCTAAGGTCCATCTTTTTTCCTACGAAAAGCTGACCAAGTTCTTTGAGCATTTTGAAAAATTATATTGAGCATTTTTGAAAAATGTCTGTGATGTATTCTCTTGGCTTACCAATTGAACAAAACACCAATGGGCCAACAACTGAGACATTAATGCACTAGAAGACATACGTGCTTTAGCTATTTTTAATACTTTTGGTGAGAGTTTCATACCCATATTAAGCAATTCTAAGGCAACAGCTAAGCAAAGGTTGATAATATATCCTGTCTTAAAGAATTCATACCACAAATATGTCCAGCCCTAATCTTCAAGAAATAACCTGCTAGAATTGCAAATGGCTTGGTCAGTGCTCCCCACGTTAACCAAAAAGCCTACTTCATACTCATTTTGAGTTCACAGTATAATCACTTGATTCATTTGGAGTTGATTCCCTGACTTAATACAAACCATGTCATCCAAACAGGCACCTCTAGATAATAACCACCTTGCCATCATGAAGACAAAATGTTTAGAGCAGAAAAACAGCTTCTGGCAAATCATCTCAAAGGAGTATGACATGAAACACAATTTGTGTTAAGTATTTATCTTTCCTCCCTTTCAATCTCGTGAAAGTCATTGCAAAACACTCCCACTTTATGTCTGCAGTTTCTTATGATCCACTATTTTCTACCACTGCCGATTGTATCTGCCCATCTTTTACTCTGAATATGTAGTCCCTCTGGCTACATTCCCCAGTTCTCCAATTTCTTTCAAAGCCTTCTGTTTCTTAGTGCACCAAAATTAGGTGTGTCACTCATCTGTGAAGTCCTGCATAATTCCATTCCCTGCCTCCATATCTGCTCCTTATTTTCTTCACTTTCTGATCCATTTATCTGATTCTGTTTGCCAGCCTTCTTTTGTGCTCATTTCTATACTCCAACATACCTGCACGCACTTGCCCACTCACTTTTCTGCTTCAAACTCCATTTCTGTAGTTCTTCCAACATATTTGTCATTGTGCATTTCTCCTGTTAGAGAAGTAGGCAGATTCTGCATGTAAAATAAAAATATCTCTCAATGTTTGAGAGGCTCACAAGGCACGCAGAATCATGAGGGTCCAAAAACTTTAGAGACATAAACCATTTACATATTATTATCTGTATGTGTGACGTGTATTATAAAATTGTTCCTTAGTCTTTACTCAGCTTGGACTTCCATTAATTTTACTGGGAGTTCTGACTGAGCAAAGACTCCAGTAACACATGTTGTGCAACAACAGCTGCTTCTTTAGCTTAAGGGAGAAGCAGCTGTGTTCCACAGTTAGTTGGAAAGGAGTGAAGATGGCAATGGTGACTGCTAAGGACTCGCCTCTAAAAGTGGACATTTATTTAAAGAAATCAATCCAACAATAGCAAATCTAAGGAGTGCCCAGAGGGCAAAACATCAGAGACAGCCTTTCTTCATGAATAGCTGTTGCTTTTCATAACTGTGCAGCGAACACAAAAAGGAAGTTAGTGAAATAATACAATAACAAGATTGCTGGCACTAGTTGCCAATGGAAAGGGCCTGGTGCCACCCACAAATTAAAACCTGATAGATCTACTTCTGAACAGCACAACCTCATCTAGCCCACGTTCGTCCGCTCCTTTGAGCACTCCCCTCTTTGGCTTTGATCCAGCTCTTTTCTTTCCTTTTACATTTTTCACTGTATGAACCATAGACAACACCAACCTTCAGGAGACAGAGGTCTCCATAATTTAATTGGCTTGCTCCTCAGTTTTTCACCTGTGCTCAACCTTTCCTTTCTCTCTTCAAAGGGACTGCTGAAATTAAAAGTGGAAAGCAGTCACAGAATGAGAGGATTTCAAGAGGAAAGAGACGAGAAAGGTGCATATGAACTGAAGACTTCAGCTATAGTGATGAGACTGCTGCTTCATGCCGCAGCCCCATGTTCTCTGCAGCCAAACGCTCCTACAGGCAACACTTCTTCCTTTTTCGTTCTCCTTCAAATTCCTCTTTTAATCTGTTGAAAGAGGCCTGTTGTTACAATATGGTCTGTGCAAGATGGAAGAGGCAAGGAGATGGGAAGCAGAAATACACTGACCTTTTGGCAAAAGCATTTCACTTTAGCTATTTTTTTTTGTTATTGTTAAAAAACACACACCTGTCATGAAGATTATGAGGACTATTTCTGTCTGTCATTATGAAAATCCAGCTTCTTCCTGAAAAGCCATAAATTATCCCCTCTTTTGACCTCATCTGTGCAATTATGTTAGAACTCCAGAAATCATTATGCCTATGTACTGCAGAGGTCTGATCGCACTGCTAGCACTGGGGAAGTGAGAAACAAGAATGTCAAAAGATAAATTACTCAAAAATTATTTGCATAAGTAGCAGTATAACTTAACATACAATTTTTTAGTGGTAATGTTTTATGGTTGTTTAAAGTGAATGTTAACATTTCAGGTGTCCTGGACATTATAAATTATAATGAAGTGGGGAATAACGAGGAACAATCAGTACAATACTACAGCACTTCTGTTACTCTTTGGTGCTTCAGGAAAATTGTAGTTCTCCCTCTCTCTGTTTGTCAATATATTCTTTAGAAAAAATATAGTAAGAAAAACACATACATGGCAGGGATTACAATTATATATACTACTTCTTTTCACAGTTAACTCTAATTTTAGGCGGTGCTAACACAACAGTCTACAGAAATAAGAAATTTAAATGCAAAGGTAATGGAGACTTTTAAAGAACCTGATTCAGGTGGTCAGAGTCTTTAACACTAGCTATTTTTCCTCCTCAAAATGCATTTTTTTTTTCATTACAAAACAATGGGATTGATAAAACAACATAGTTTGTGTTTTAATCAGAGTTTTGGCATATGCAACATGGTGTTATCAACTAGCCCACAGCCAAGGGAATCTAGTCTCATTCAAGAAACTTCTGCTTCATAGCATCTTCCTTCTTAACGCAGAATGTCTGAGTTCAAAACTACCAATATTAAGTTTCTTCTCAACCTGTAGTTTGACAAACGTTTAGGCCAGCACTGCCGTCAGAAGGAGCAGTCTTTTTTACACTCTGCCTCTTACTTGTTCCTACCTCCACTAGACGCTACACTGCCAAGACAATCCTTCATGTAGCCACACAGTTAAACAAACAAGAAACCCAACCAGCTTAAAAGTCACCCATACTATTACTTTTCATCTAGACCAATTAAATTTTTGAGACTACTGCCTTAAAATGAATTCCAAATGCTTTTTCGATCCTGTTTACAAAGAAGAAACATGGGCTGGCAAACAGAAGGCAGCAAAGGTCTCCAAATTGTGGAATAGATACCACAGTGGAATGCCAACTACTTCAATGGATGTAAGCTTTCCCAAAGTGACAGTACCTTCTACTGCCTGTGGCACAGGACCCACCATAGGGTAGGTTACTGCAGCTGTCATTGCCAGTTGAAAGTACCTGAACAAGCAAAGTTTTGGAAACATCACTCAATGGTTTTAGACATCTTTTAGATCTTAATCTACTGCATAGCTCAGTCCTAATTTCTGAGTAAGTTTAGCATGGAAGAGTGTTTGCCTGAATTCCATATGCATTTCTACAACTGAACTGAATCAATTTCTACAGGACATTATCCAAACTGTGTATAAAACTATTACTGTCATACAGAAACAAAGTATGCTTATATGGTCACTGCAATGCTAATTTGTACATACAACTGTATGCTTAACTTAGGCTGTTAATGTGTACCTCATTTTTGTTTAATTTGCCTTTCTTTTTTTATTACTTTCAGTAACTCCAAAACAAAAAGGTTAACATTAACTTCCCACAGGCCCTCTTGCTCCTGAAGTCTTAGAATAGATCACTTCTTACGCAGGGACTAAATTGCCACATAATCCCGTGATTTCTCATTTGACTACCTTATAAGAATCTTTATATTTAAACTAAACTGTTAGACAAAAGGTTAGGAATCGCAGTTAGACTGTTTAATGCAGACTCAAGCTATGACGATTTTGGCCCCCAACCTAAGTACTATAATCAAATGGTGATGTGAAAAACCAAGAGATTCTTCTAGTTAGTATTTGTGTAAATGTTTTTGAAAATAAACTCTTAAAAGAGGGAAAATAAGTGAATGGATACTGGAAGAACTGTTAGGAATTTCCTCGTATTACCGACTCCCTTGATCTGAAGGACACGGGAAGCTGTAGTAGTGGGGACACCCTCTCTGTAGGGTTGTACTGAGATGTACATCCTCAAGTACACACACCCTATTAATGCAGAACAAGAGTCCCTTCAGCAATCCCTGGTAGACAAACAAGAACAAAATCCTTCCCTGCAGACCTTCAAGGCTGCAGAAAGGGAAGAAGTGCTACTTCTAGGCACATCTTCGGCATTTTCTCACTATCCATCCTGTACAGAAATAAAAAACCAATGGCATTTCTGGGTTGTATTTCACGGTCTTGACAGAGTCAAAAATGACTGGGGCGAGGGGAGAGCAGGGGGGCTGCGTATGGGAACATGCGGGGCACGTGCAGGCACTGCCATCACCACGCAGCGGAGGCAGGCACGGCACAGGTATGGTGGGCAGCAGCGCTCTTCCTTTCCTCCAGAGCAAAGCTGCCCACTGGAGAAGGGGGCTCATTGTGCTGTATGCAGAGAAGGCAAGAATTCCAGGAGGGGAAAGGTTCCCTTTGAAGCACATGGCACGAAGAGCTTCCCAGTGACCATGGCAACAGCTCAGTGGGTTCCCAGCCTGAGAACCAGCTACTACAGCCATGCCTCCAAAAAAAAAAAGTCTAAAAGAAGGAAAGAGAGAGGGGGAGGGGGGGTCGGGGGTGTGGGGGAGAGAAGCTGGAGCAGAATTAGCCTGGCAGAAACTGAGCGGCTCCCTGGTAGGCAAATCTAGCCAATAATGCTGGTCGGGTTCACGGGGTTTCCTTTTCATTTCCAAAGCTTTCTTCTTCCTCTGTCATTCCCCTTCTAGCCCTATTCAGGAGCTCATGAGATCAGTAAAACCCAGGCCTTTGCTTTGCCTGCATGCAGCACTGCCTCAAACAGGGCTGCACTGTGATCAAAGGCAATGTTAAATCACAGCTGCCACACACACCCCTTTCCCAGTCAGGGTCCAGTTTTCACCCGCACGCTAACAGGAGATATATTTTTTTAAATGCTTTCACTTCCATTACACCATATAAATCTGGCTAAGAAGGATGAGCATTTAAAATAATCTGTATGGAAATGGACACATTAAATTCTGCACAGCTACCAAGCCCATTTAGCACATGGATAAACAAGTGGTTTAAAGCTTCTGAAAACACAGACCAGGGTTTTACTAAAAACAAAACAAAAAAACCCAAAACAAAACAAAAAACAACCAAAACCAAAACACCCCGAATCAAAAAATACCACAACCACCAAAACCAACAATAAGAATAAAACTGTCCATCTTTGTACCAGATTTGTGTGTCATGGAATTTAGCTCTATGAACAGCTTTTAAGTAGTCTCTACATTCTACTTCACAATATTCCAAACTTTCCACAATGTCGTCTCTATTTTCTTTATTCTCCTTTACTATTAAACTAAACAAAACCTCATAATTTATTCCTTTGTATATGCATGCATGCTACAGACACAAGCAATAATCTTTTTGCTTCTGCTACTGTATTACTCAACACAAATGTTCACCAGTTTTAGTGAAATGAGTTTAAATTGGCTCCTTAAAACGGGAATTACAAATTCTTTTGTGGTGTGAGTTCGTGTGAGCTTTTAAACACATTTCACTTAAGACAGGCTTAAGCTGACAAGGTTATTCATTCCTTACCTACATAAGAAAGGGACAAAGTAATTGTCAGCTGAGCCAGGATAACTCTCCATGTGTATCCCCTCAGTTCATAGCAAAGATAAGGATATCCACACTAGCTTTCTCAGGGAAAAGTGTCCAAATGAAACAGCATTGCCCACACGTGCCATAAGCTGACAAGCGAAGCACATACACAGCCCTGGCAGAGTCTTCTTATCTTGCCCTAAGTTGCTGAGGCAGCCTTTCAGTTGTGCCCAGGACAGTTCTAAAAGAAAGCAAGTCCTTAACTTCTCTTACCTTCCTGGCACCAGCACTATTCCTGCTATCAAATCAGTATGTCAGACTGCTCCAACCACATCACTTTCCCAACATACAAGATTTGGCTTTCATTTCACAGAATGGCTTCTAATGGAATTAAGATCTAAGAATAGATACCAGAAGTTCCCAATGGCAATTCTAGCGTTAGGAAATAAATGGGAATAAAAGAAGAGATATATCTGCTTCCAGCAGGAGGTATAATTGATCACACAGACCACCAAAGCAGAACTCCTGTGGTCTAGAAGGTCAGATGCCCTAGATACTCAATTTTATGCATTCTACTACATCTTTTAAGGAGGCAAGAATATTTGCATTCAGTGAAGCCTTACTGTTAACCACCTAAGTCATTCATGCAGATGTGTGTGTAACAAGGGGTAGCTTTGCCATTTATCTCACTTGCATAACATCTGGATATCAGCAACATCAATAAAGCCTATCACATGTCAGAAAGCCAATCACATCCTGGGTTGCATCAAAAGCATCGTAGCCAGCAGGTCAAGGGAAGTGATTCTCCCTCTCTGCTCTGGTGAGACCCCACCTGGAGTAATGCAGTCAGCTCTGGGTTCCCCAGCGTATGAAAGACATGGACCTGTTGGTGTGGGTCCAGAGGAGGGCCATGAAGATGATTGGGGGCTGCAGCACCTCTCCTGTGAGGCCAGGCTGAGAGAGTTGGGTTGCTCAGCCTGGAGAAGGGAAGGCTCCAGGGAGCCCTTATTGCAGCCTTATGGTACTTAAAGGGGGCCTATAGGAAAGCTGGGGAGGAACTCTTGATCAGGGAGTGTAGTGATAGGATGAGTTTCAAACTGGTAGAGGGCAGATTTAGATTAGATATTAGGAAGGAATTTTTCACTGTGAGGGTGATAAGGCACTGGCACAGGTTGCCCATAGAAGCTGTGGATGCCCTAACCAGTGGTCAAGGCCAGGCTGAATGGGCCTTTGAGCAACCTGGTCCAGTGGAAGGTGTCCCTGTCCATGGCAGGGGATTTGCAACTAGACGATCTTTAGGGTCCCTTTCAACCCAAACCATTCTATTCTATATCTGGAAGCAGTAACAATCTCTTACTGACTTCACTCATAAAACAAAGGGAAATGTCTTGCAAGGAATTTAGACTCCAGAGGCAGTATTCAAGAGGGATATTCTAGCAAGATGAAAATTTTTACTTCTTTGACCGATATCGTAAGATTCACTTGTTATCAGAGATATCTATCCTGTAATTAAAGCAAAGAAATCTCTTTTAGAGCTGAAGACTCCCCTTCCCCCAAAAGAGGAAATCAATATATCTTCTGAGAAAACTGTACCTAAGGAAAACCTGTAAAATGCTTTCATTTTGGCTGCTTTTGACCAGAAGCTTCCTTTGATTGAATTAGCATCACACTTGCAATTCATCCTATTTCTACCCAATACTGCTTCTGCTAACAGCCATTTTTGCAGAAGTCTCTGTTAGGTTCCTGCAGAGCTCAAAAAAGGAACTTGTACATTCAGCTCCACATCACCATCTCTATCAACTGGGTTATGACATTATCTTTCCCTGAAGCACTTACTATGAAAGCAGGCAAAACAGGAATATTTCATGGAGTACAGAGCGTTCTCTCTTCTTTTATTTCTTGCTGATTTTTCTCAGAATGGAACTAACCCTTCCAAGAAACAGTTACATGCAGCATTTACCTCAAACTACCCTCTTACCTTTCCTAAGACAGTGAGGCATGGCTTAGGCTCCAGCTCTGGCTGCTCCAGTTTCACCACTCCTACCCAGCCGTATTCATACAGATCTTCCTCATCATTGCTATTACACAGTCCAAGCGGATGCATCTGAAATTGAATCAGAAAGAAACCTTTAGCCCATCAGTAGGACTCAACAAACATACAGATTGCTTTTGAATACCTTAGTTTACAACAAATACATTTTTATTTACAAAGGTACACAGGGAAAAACAAAACATAAAGCTGCATATATGAAAAATTCAGTATGTTTCTGAAGCACGCTATGAGTACAAAATATTGGAATGCTATGCGAGGTCACTGTCATCTCACAAACAAATCACTTAAGGCTCACAGTTAAATGTGATAGTAAGTTCTTTTCTCAGATATAAAATAATTAAATACAAAGCTCCACTTTTTACTGCAAATCACCTTTCCTTGAAAACTGACAGAAATAACACAAACCGTTTTTCAGTTGCTCATTAAAGCTTGTCATAAGATGTCAGAATGAATGTTTAAGTGGCATTATCATCTTTTTCTTTTTTTTTTT
>VZZY01022479.1:72621-121496 GCA_013400335.1 Eurystomus gularis
TATCTGCACAATATTAACTGTCATCCTTTGGAACATGCCTATCACATAGTTCAAAATAAGGTACAAGAATCTGCCTAACTATTGTGGAACAGCCTCTATTTTTTTCTGAACCCAAAGGAGGGGGAGGTATGATCATGAAGTGAGAGACTTCAGTCTCCTTTCAGATACCTGAATATCTGAAACTCAGACAAATGTGTAAGAAACACAATCTCTTCCTCCTCCTCCCAACAGTCTGTAGTTACTCTCATTTCATTATGGCAAGGAGCTTCCTGTCTACTGATTATTTTTTTTAAATTTCCTTTGTCTTTTCCAAGTTTGCTGTCCTTCATTATGATAGTATCTTTGTGTATAAACCAGAGTATGAAATACGTAACTTCTTACAATATTTCCTATGTTCTCCTTGTTCTGTTTTTCCCTCAACTAAAATCTCACATCTTTCACAGACCCTTGCCCAAGCGTTGCCCAGACTTTAACGTATATGCAGAAAAAGTTATTTGTACTTTATCCAGCTTCATGCTTATCCTTAAATCTCACCTTTGCCAAACTAGCTGAATAAAACCACAGACTGGTATCAACACTATGACAATTTTGTTTTACGGTAGCCGATTACAACAGGAGATTACACTGCTCAATAATTTATATGTCATACATACATATATGTATATATATGGCTAATCCAAGCAAAGTAGCACCATGTAATGGTCGCTAAACCTGTCATGACTTCAGCATCACCAGCTTGTTGTTTTGTCCTTTTCTCTTATGTCTTGTACCTTGACTTTCATTTTGCAAGTGATTCAATACAAGGAGAGCTCTTTATATTATCTTGTGGGGCCCTGACTTTCAGAATAACCTGAGTGACTACTGCAAAATATGGGAAACATGATGGTGATCTGACACAAGACCGAGGTTTTCCAGCCACTCATTATTTTTCAAGATTCATCACCAATTCACCTGCATTTTGAGAAAAAATCAAGCCACCACAATAGTAATCAGACAGAGTAGAATCCTCTGCCCAGTTCAACCTTCCTCTTTTTTTTTTGTTATGAGATACCATTACACACCACGGAGCTGTCTGCAGTCTCACATGGACAAGCAGCTTACTCTGCTTGAAAGCTCGGGACAGGTACTATCATTGGAAGATGAACCACTCCTTAAACTCAGCATCTGATGGATACACTATTCAGCACAGACATAAAAACGGGAGAGGGAATCCAGCAGGGAGTGTTCTCTCCAAAATTGCCAAGGCATATATTCCAACATTAACCCCAAAAGGAGTCCATTGGATCCTTTAAGTAAACACAAAGCTGTAATCTATATTAAATATCTAAAGAAACAGAGAACCATTCTCTTGATGTAATTCCCTTGACATAGCTGTATGAATTGAGCTTTGAAACCATAACCCATATCTAAGAAGTTTCTAGATCAAAATCCCTGACATGTGCTGGGGCACTTTGCACATGCCTGAAAGGGCAAAACTGAAACCACGACTCAGGAGCTTTTATCCAAGGTTACACAATCTGTATATACTGCTGAGGGTTTCAAGTAACTTCAAAAAGAGCCGCACAAATTTTAAGTGGGTTAGTGTTACACAGCAGACAAACAGTAAACTACCAGAGGAGGAACATCTAACTCTGTAACTCTATCACTCAAAAAAGTCCTGATGATTAAAAGAAAACTTCCACCCTTTTGTCCTTTTTTTTTTTCCGTCTGCCAGGATAAGGCATTATAGTGTTACAACCACCATATGAACAGCTCAGGATCTTTCTATACACTATCATGAGATGAAAAGTCTTGGTCATTTTCCCCCAACTATACAAAAAATACTGTCTCTACCCTCTTTAGTCCAGAAAACATCCGGGAGGAAGGCCAAGAGAACAGAAAATTCTTTTCATGGCCACTTTCCTCCAGAATATTGTTATTCTGTAACAGCTTCCAAGTGTGAATAGCCCTTTAGATCACAGTCACCAGGCACCTTCTGCAGTTATGTCCCTGGAAATCAGGATAAGCCCAAAGCTTAAAGAGCCTCTTCTCTTCCTTTTACAAAGCCTGTGCTTCCTTACCTTTGAAAAGAAGTTGGCAATTTTGTCTCCTTCTCAGTGACCATCCTGGCTGACACACCCTGTCTCCCACGGCAACGCCCCAAACACCTAAGAAGACAGCCTTCCTATTTAGAGGCAAAAAAGCTGCAAATTACATACCATTCCAAAGACAGTTAAATATTTGCAGTGTGGAATATTAAAGGCCTCTGAATAGGGTTTTCAAGAGAGTCAGGAATTTGCAGCAGCCAAGGGCTCCGCATACCTAGCTCAGGCATCTTACCTTCACACACAGGGCACCCGTTCTATGTGGCATACAGCACCCAGGCACTTAGCAAAATCAAAGTTGCATTTCTGAACACTTCTGTCTTCTTCAAAAAGTGAAGTGGCCTGGAAAAGGACCTGTGCACAGTTCAGTAGACATAAACCATAGGCCTGAAGGCAGCAGAGCCCTCAAAACTCAAATAACCTCCATACCTCTATCAGGAACCAACAAATCACTTCAAAAGCTTTGCTAGACCTTTTGGGTGCCACGGCTAACAATTCCATATGATTTTAGACTAAACAATGACAACAACAAAAAACCCACCAACCTTTCAACCACGATACAACTACTAACTTGATGCATTTTGGGAGGGGAAGGGCAAGGCACAGGAGTTAGCGCTCCAAAGTAGTTATCAGTGTGGTTATACTCCCATGGAAAGAGTGCAACCTTCCAAAATAAATTCCCTGTCCTGTAATAAGAGGTATGACCAGAAGAAATAAACATGAGAACTAGTCAAAGAGGAAGATGAGGAAACATAACACCATTTTTAAAAAGGAAAAAGGAAGACCTAGGGAACTACAGGCCAGTCAGTCTCACCTCTGTGCCTGGCAAGATCATGGAGCAGATCCTCCTCAAAACTATGCAAAAGCACATGGAAAACAGAGAGATAATTGGTGACATCAAACATGGCTTCACTAAAGGCAAATAGTGCCTAACAAATTTAGTGGCCTACAATGGGGTTACAGCATTGGTGGGTAGTGGAAGAGCGACTGACATCATCCATCTGAACTTGTTCAAAGCATTTGACAGTGTCCCACAGCATCTCTGTCTATGAAATGGAGACAGATGGATCTGGTCGGTGGACCACTTGGTTGATAAGGAACTGGCTGGATGGTCACACTCAGATGCCATTCACACAGTTGTATTCACTTTGAGGGAAAGAAATTTTCAAATTCTTGTCCAAACCCATGAATTGAACACACACTTTTACTCACAAACTATGGCAAGGTTGTACTTTGAGCTAGTTACTAGAAGAAAGCTGTGCTCTGGCTAGCAAACAAAACCAAACAGGTGTCACAGAAGATTCTTCTCCAGCATGGCCATGCTGGCGACTACCATTGCTCTCTGAGGACAAATGGGACCAGAGCAAGTCAATTCCATTTTGTAGTCCAATGACCCAGGCACAGAATGCCTACCTTACATTTCCTACCACTGCATAGAAGACTGGTGTCTTCTATGATTCATGATTTTATGTGGTGGTTTGTTAAACCACCACACAATGGCAAAATAATCTTGCACATGAGAAACGTCAAATCTAAATGCAAAACCCAGTGTAAGCAGTAAGCAAAACTGACAGCGTGCCTCAGGCTCTGTGCTGGCAAATGTAGAGAACTTACTAGGTACCTCTGCAGGTTACAAACTCCCAAGGATTTTCTTGCATCACACTGGAATCTCATCAGAGTAACCAACGAAACAAATGATGCCAGCAGTACTCTTTCAAAGTCTGTACGTTTCAGGAAGGGATAAATGACAAGAACATTGCACTGTTCAGTTAAGAACATGTGGATTGCAAAGTCGAACTGTTCCTAGAATATTCAGTGAATCTGAAGATCTACAGGCCCAACACAAACACACAGCAAAGAGATGTCAGACACAGCGGTCATCAGCTCTGTGTAGCCATTAACACATAGAGGGAACTCATATTCAAGTAGCCAGTGTCAGCTCTTTTAAGAAAATGGCATTATAAAGTCAACGACAGGTTGTACAATCTACCAGTTTACTAATCTTATCATGACCAGAACTCAGGAGCATGACCTCTGTTGTCCCCATCCTCTCGCACCTCTTCCTCTGGGCTCCGTGGGGATTTCTGTGGCAGCACTCTTCTCATCTTCTCTCTGGGTGCTGTCACCTGTTCACATTGTTCCGATTTCAGGTTTTTAATGCAGATCATTTAAACCTCTGCTCAAATCTGCCTCTCCATCAACCTTATCCTGATCTCATGCCTCATGGATAAATTACCAATGGCAATCTGATTACCTTCCTGAAAATTCTGTCCCTACCTCACCTGCCAAGAGAAAACATTCCCTTCTCCCACCCCAAAAAACCATTTGGGTTTTTGCATAACATTTTTACAACACTTCCAAAAATCCCTTACTGTGTTTGTTCCTGCAGGGAATGCACATCTCTTCTTCATACACCAGCTCATCAATTTCCATCTTACTTCCTTCTCCCTGAACACACCAAGCCCTGTATTAACCTTTCTCACCAGAATCATGTTTGTGGTGCATCACTCTGAGCATGCAATTTCTACCCAGGAATCTCTTCTCTGCATAAATTTCTTTCTGGCTTCATATCCCAGCCAACAATATTTTATTCACATTTCATACTGAGACTCCAATGGCTAAAAGGAAAGCCAGCTTCAGTGGTCTATTCATAGGGTTGGGGTTTTTTTTCCAATTCACACTATAACTAAAGATCCCAAAGGGCCTAAACAACAACAGGAAAAAAAAACAAGACAAAATTCACACCACGTTGTGAAGTTCACAAGTGAGCTTCGGCCTTCAAGCCATTAAATCCACATTGTATATCATGCCACCAAATATTTATTGGCTTTGGTGTGGAAGCAGGACAGTCATGTCCCCACACATCAGGGTGACCCCATTATATTGCTTTGGGGCCCGTGCTAGCTTGGATAAAACCAGGCATGTCAACACTGTAAACAGATTCTCTAATTTCAGTTCCACTGAAAACAAAATAACACAACCCTAACATATCCCAGCTAGTCCCCTTTACTGCCAGTTCTAATAAATACAAGCCAGGTCTGGGTAACGAGACCTGGACAGTCTCAAAAAGTTCAATAAGATGCCTTTGAGACTCAGCTTTACCTTCCCAAACTTTCTTCTGGTTGAATTCTTCATTACAAATTCAATTCTTTAAATCCCACAAGCCACAAAGCATCATTCCTTCTCCTCCACCCTTTGGGCGAAAAACAGCTGAAAGATTGCCCATGTTACACGCGTGCCTTTGCCCAGCAGCTGTGTAGCTGTAGTGGCACGACCTCTGCTCCCCTCTTCAAAGGCTTCCTGCGATATGGCAGTATGGAAACATAGCAGGGCACATACAAAGTTTAGAAATGGTGCTCTGGTCACAGCAATGCAAGATCAGTAACAATCAAATTAAACAAGAACCTCTTTACTAAAATTACCTACTTATTCTTCCCATTCTTATTTAAATTTTAGTCTTCCTCCAAATTGAGTTGCCAATGTCTCCCTCTGTGCTTAATCCGCTATAACTAATCAGGCATCCCACCTCCTGACAAATAATAAGGGAAAAGACACAAGGCGTGGAATTTTTCATTCATTTTTGGGTTTTGACCCCATATTTGAGGTTGACCTGATTTAAAAACAAAACAAAACAAAACAAAACAAAACAAAAAGAAAAAAGCCAAAAAACCCCAAAGCATCTCTCAGATTTAGTAAGTCTCCCAGACACCTATTCACCTTTTGCTTATTCTTATTGTTCCACTGAATATCATGCAAGGCAGTCCTACCTACTCACATGCAACGTGCGCCAACAGAATCCGTGGCTGATTTTTATTGGTAATTCAGCATATAATGAATAAACGTACCTCTGTGAAGCCAAGTAAAGATTTACAAATATGTCAGAGGGCCCAAAGAAACTCTCTGCATCAATCTCAACTTCGGTTGGTAACACTGCCATAAGGACTTTCATCCTTTCTGTGACAGAGGATTAGTGTGCAGAGAAGCATCACATAATAGTTCCCAGTTCATGAAACAAAGGCCCGGGTACCAAAGCATCCTTTTCCAAAAAACTGAAGCATGACTTCCCCATGGCCATGAAGATGTGCTATAAAATTCTGAAGGATATGCTAGCAGATATTGCCTGTCCAAACTCAAGTTACATCCCACCCTGTAAAGGATCTCCCTTCTTCCAAGGTTCTCTCTTCTCTCATGTGCCAGCACATTTTGAAATACACAAAGATCAGCTAGAGGGTAAAAATTTCCAATTCTCTGCAGAGCTTCAATTTTCATTCACTGTCAATAGGAAGGAGTAAATAAAGAATCAAAAAAAGTGACAGGGTCAGGAGTGAGACTGAGTAAGAAAATTTTAAATATTAACTTCAGCTTCAACAGCAACCAAATTGTAAAGTCAGGAAAAAGAAAATCTCGGAGAACAGAACTGGCACTATCTGGTCTCTGTACCTTCCTCCAAGCTGGCTGGTGCTCGCCAGATTTCAGACCACAGACTGGACTGCAAACCAATTATCCGATTCTGTACAGCTGTTTGCAGCATTGCAGGTGGGGGGCAGAAGAACAATGGGGTGCTTCATTCACACTATTGATACAGCTGTCACAATGACCTGAAGTAACAGACGCTCGGATTTGGAAAGTTATCTGCAAAGCTTACTTTCACAGGACACATGCAAGAACTCTGGAATGAAAGCAATGGATTTCCTTGGAAGAGTCTAGTCTAGATTTTACCTTCCACTGGAGTGATAATCTTTTCTTAGCATCAACCATAAATTACTGTATTGGGTATCATACTGCTAAGATAGTTCTTTCTGCATCTAACTGAACAGCTAATCTCTGCTCTAGTTTTCCTCATCTATGGTCTTGGATGTACAAGATGTGTGTTTAAGACTGCCAGCAATTATTAATCAGCACCAAAAAGCAAGGTCTAACCCTAACAGAGCCAGGCAGATCAGTAAAGGCAAATATATACAGACTCTGGAACACCAGCTTGCCAAAACCGCAGACTTTATGAAACTGTATGAAAAACAATTGCCTGAGCAAACAAAGTTATGACAATGCATTCGCTTTGTCCTTGTTCTGATTCCTACAGAACTAGATCTCTTCTAAGAAGACCTTTTTTCCAAATCAGGTTGCCCCAAATTACTTGGGTTTACATAGCATTTTTTGTTTAGTACGCTAAACTGAACCTTCCAGTGCCCTCAGATGAGTAATCTGTAGAATATCATGCATGTAGTGATGCTTGAAGTAGAAATGAAGTAGGAACTCCTGACAAGTTCCCAGTTTCCTACTCAAAAAAACATTAGAAAACAAGTGAAGGATGTAAAGTGAGATGTATTTTCACTATAGCGGTACAGATCAGAACAAAGCTATTGATTCTTCTACTTATAAGTGACAACTAACTAAAGGAAAATCAAATAAAAACACCCAAACAAACCCCACAGAATACTATCTCCTATTCAGTGAGAAATGTAGAAAATTTGTCAGAGCAATGATGAGAGCTCAGCACATCACATACACTGCCTTGCATCAAGACAGCCTAGAAATTGGCCCAGTCCTGTGCAATAAAGTCTATGCTTTCCCCCAGCAGGAACTACAGCTGTGATAGCTCCATGAATGGGAACAATTACCCACGCGCTCATTAGCTGTACAGAAAAACACCTCACTTGTCTGTTGTCTCTCAAGCCTACTTTTCTATGAGCATCAGAACACAGAAAGAATGTAGGAATTTGGAATTTACCCCATGGAGCCCAAATCATGTAAAATGAGCACCTAAAGGAAGAAAATCTAGAGCTCGCTGGCAGCACTGCTGCTGTCTTCAATTCGCTTCAGTGACAACATCCAATTTAACTAAGCCTTTGCTACATCCTGCCATTACTTTAAAAAAAAAAAAAAAAAAGAGTCTCCACTTTACCCATGTGAGAAGAAATTAATTTGTGACAAGGAAGACAGCACAGGGCAAAAAAAGTGGCACTGGTAGAGAGGTCAGAAGTAGTGATCTATAGAGGCTTCCATCAGGGCACAAGGTAAGCCTTTTCGGAACAAAAGCAAAACACCTGGCGAACACTCTCTAGTGAGAACAGTGACTGGAATAATTATATAAAAGTATTCCAGCAGAGCTTATATATAAAAATAATCAATATGAGACTGAGAAGGCTGGGTCAAGTTAGTGTTAGCAACACCCATTTTAAACATTTCCTCTAAAGTTTTACCTTCTCACCTATTAAAAAAGAAATTGCGTCTTAAGGACTACAACAATTACTTCGCACTGCTTCTCCAGGACAGACCTGAGTCATCTGAGCTGACAGAGATTTCCCATGGATTGCTGCCACCACTGTGATTTTGATCTTCAGCATAATGCAGCTACTAATACAACTGCATAACCACAAGACTGTATTTGTTCCTACCACTTACAAATACAGTGGAATGAAGAACTTAACTTTTCCATCTCCACTTACTCTTCTGTATTGGCAGAGCAACCTGTTGCCATAAAAGTGATTTAAGGTTTTTGACTGCAATATTCCAACCCAGCATTACTAAGACCCCACCAGAAAGAAAAGGCTTAGGCTGTAGCTCCTATCAGTGCTTTTTGAAAAAGGCATCAGCAGACTGTGCCATTACACATAAGCAATCCAAAACCACACAAATGGAAAAAAAAAAAATCTTCCAAGAAATAAAGAATAGTTTAAAAAAAAAAAAAACAAAACCACTTAGGAGTTGCTATTGTCTCTGCAGCCTGATAAAACATGAGATTTTTATGCTGGTTGCACCTGGAGCGCAGCAGTCTTTTTAAAAAAGGTGAAAGCTGGAAGTATTGCCTCATCACCCTGTGCTCTGCTGCGTAGAGAGGAACGTTTGGCCTCCAGTGCCAGTACACAACTCCATTAAAAGACAGTTTCTTCCCAGTTTCAGACTTTTTTTCTGTTTTGAAGCAGAACATCCTGCCAAAAACCGAATCACCACAAACTGTAACATTATAGGACCAGAGTGTTTCGGCACTGTGCTTTTCTTGGCCATCAGTTGTGACCGTGTGGTTCAACCCAGCGGTTAGCATTGAACCCACAGGCGGCTTCCACCGAACCTTCTCTGTAGCAAGAGCATCAAGCATTCCTGAAATCCTCGCACAGTCCACTCTGCTCAAGGAAGCACGCCAAAAGCGATGATGAGAAATCCAGTCTATGCTGTAATTAAATGTAAACACAGAGATATGCAGTTGAACACAACCACCATGCAGAAAAGGCCAGTAAAATTCTACAAAGCAGACAAGCCAGTACTACACATAGTCCACCAGATCCTGTGAAAAGGAGTGTTAAACTCTGAAGAGCAGCCAAAGTAGGTATTGTTAAGTAGGGAACCAGATCTTGGCATTGATCTAGTTGATCAGCACACTCATCACCTGAAGCAAGAAGCATTTGCTTTCTCCTTTGATACAGGGACACCCAACCTGTGACTCACAGTTTCCGAAGTCCTTGTGAGCAATTCACCTGTGCCATGGCCCAGCCTCAAATCCCTCAGGAGAGGAGGAAAACTGCCAGCTGAAAGACATGCCTGGCAGTAGCAGCATGCTCTCAGACATCTTTGTGCGAGGACTGCCCCAAGCCAGAGAGGCACTACAGATACTCACAGCACGTGCACAGTAACAGCTGCCCACAAAACTGTGAATTCAGCACATCTGCATCAAATTTACAGCACAGGCAGAGATCAAGTGTACAACCCACACTATGCAGCTGAGCGATCTACTTCAGCAAAGCAGCTGGACACTAATTACCCCAAACAGTTTGCACGGGAAGCTCCCAGCCCATTCAAACAGAAAGCTGGCCTCTCCTTCCTTCAAAGGGTCTCAAAAGCAAAACTCCATGAAAAGATGTGCATACCCAAGATAATTTCAGGGCAGATTTCTTCTCTCAAGAATGTAAGTGCTTTGATTACACTGAGTTCTCCTGCCACAGTACGGTCAGAGTAATGGTGAACAAAGTAATGCTTATAGTTGTATATTTTATCTCATTAAACGGTGGAAAGATGCTGGCAAAAGATGCAAGCAGAATGCTATTAAGGACAGGGGAAACTGGAGAGAAAATCTGGAGTAAAATCATACCTTCATAGATTACTTTGGCAGAAGGTGGCTGCCAGTATCTATATGGTAAAACAAAAGAGTCCGGCCCTTTACAGAACAAGACAGGCCCAAAAAATGCACTAATGGCCAGAACTTTAGACATAATCACAACTGGCTGGGAAAAACAGGCTCACCTTACATGTCATGGACAACTACATTTGTCCCGTAGAACTCAAGTGGGACTTAAAACTGCAAGTATCAGGTCAGTGCCATATAATCTCCTTGGCTTAAGATGAAGGCCTCATGTGGAGTTACATAGACTTTGCAAGTAAGTTTTCTAGCAGAAATGGAGTAGGAAGTATGAAAAGACCTTGACAAACATTGTACAATATAATGGGGTCTATCTGTTCAAACCCAGGGAGTGTTTGGGGGCCAGAAAGAATAAATGGAACTATTCAACAGTTTAAAAACCCCCAGTTGATTGAAACTCTTCATATTAGGAACCCTAAAAGAAATTTCCATTTGCATTCCCTTGCCAAAAGCACACATGATGCACACTTAGAAAAGGAGTTAACCTGGCTGAGATGAAAACTGCAAGAGTGTTAAGAGGTAATGAAAAGACCAACACACGTGCACACACCACAGAAGGTAGTCTTTTATTTTAAAAAAGCACACAGCTCTGTGAAAAATCTGAGCAACTCGTTTGCAGACTGTATTCTAGCAAGAAAGCTTAGCAAGCAGATTGACAAATCTCATGCTGACCCAAAATTTCACAGTACTGCAAGTCTCCAGACCAACAATAACTGTCCTTTATATGTGTCGACTGATTTGTGACTGATTTCCAAACTCAGTACTGTTCATTTTTCTGATGCATAATCTGGTCTAGACCCTGGCTTTTCCAGGAAGTACTTGATGTTACATGGAGTTAAGAGGTGACTTGCTGCTCCAGAGTCCTCTAAGGCCCCTGGCAAGAGAAGATTCTGTGTATTTTGCAGTGAGCCGCTAACAAGCATAGCTGGTTTGCCTGCTTATGAGAAACTGTGCTAGATGGATGCAGAAGGGAAGGAGAGAAAGATAAGTTAAAAATTAAACACAAATTATTTCACGGCATCCTTTAAATTTTAAAGAAAGAAACAAAGTAACCTCAATAGCTGCCACACACCAAAACAATAGGCATATGACAGGACTTGCAGAGCCACTACATGCGACTGACGTCACCTACCTGGACTTGTACAAAGCATTTCATACTGTCCCACACAACATCTTTGTCCATAAGATGGAGACACGTGGATTTCACCGGTAGACCACTCTGTGGATAAGGAATTGGCTGTATGGTCACACTCTTAAGAGTTGCGGTCAACAGCTCAATGTCCAGGTGGAGACCAATAAGAAGTGGTGGCCGTCCAGGGTCCATATTGGGACCGGTATTATTTAACATCTTTGCTGGGGACATGGACAGTGGGATTGAGTGCATCCTCAGCAAGTTTTCAGATGAAACCAATCTGAGTGGGGTGGCTGATACTCTAGAGGGAAGGGATGCCATCCAGAAGGACCTTGACAGGCTAGAGAGGTGGGACCGTGCAAACCTCATGAAGTTCAGCAAGGCCAAGTGCAAGGTCTTGCACCTAGGCTGGGGCAATCCCAAACATGGATACAGGTGTGGTGATTAGTGGATTGAGAGCAACCCTGTGGAAAGAGGACTCAGGGGTACTGGTGGATGAAAAACCGAAGATGATTTAGCAGTGTGCGCTCACAGCCCAGAAAGCTAATCAGAAACTGGACTGCATCAAAAGCAGGTCAAGGGAGGTGATTCTTCCCCTTTGCTCTGCTCTGCTGAGACTTTACCTGGAGTACAGCAGTCAGCTCTGGAGTCCCCAGCATAAGAAAGACATGGACCTGTTGAAGTGGGTCCACGGGAGGGCCACAAAGATGATCAGGGGCCTGGAGCACCTCTCCTGTGAGGCCAGGCTGAGAGAGTTGGAGTTGCTCAGCCTGGAGAAGGCTCCACTGAGATCTTATTGCAGCCTTAATGTTACTTAAAGGGGCCCTACAGGAAAGCTGGGGAGGAACTCTTGATCAGGGAGTGTAGTGATAGGATGATGGGTAACAGTTTCAAAGTGAAAGCGGGTAGATTTAGATTCGAAATTCTTTACTGTGAAGGTGGTGAGACACTAGAACAGGTTGTGGACCACAGACACCTCCCTATTCTATTCTTCTAATTTTGGGTGGTATGCTGCACTGAGTTGTTCCAACTGCATCCACAGGCATATCCAAGTTATTTTCTTCATGTTTGCTGTAAAATACCCTGCAATATGCAGCTCCTGACTTTATTAATCAATATTCAACAGCACTGTCAACCGCCACTCTGCTCTCCACACCCAGATTCTAATAAAGCCTGAAGAAACCTCAGACGGATTGAGTGCTGACACAGGGAGATTAAAGTCATTTCATCATGGAGAAAAGAGATGTTAAAATTTGTAAAAGCGTGTAAACACTGTTAGTTACAATACTCTAAATATAATTAAATACTAAAACACCTCACCTGTCCACCTTTCACTCTTGTGAAAATTGGACATTTATTCCTATGCTTTGTTTGATCCCTTACTTCTTATCCTACAGCTACTGTTTCACTGTAAGACTTCCATGAAGGATTTTGCCAGTACTTAGCAAAGCCTGGTTGATTTGATTTCCAGAAGTCATCAGTGTCTGTGCAAAATGCAAGGCAGCCAGAGGGTTCTAGTGCGTCCCTTTCCATTCCACACCACAAGCTTCACTGACAAGGTGATAACACTTTGTGGTCTCCAAGAGGATGCATTCACTGGGGCCAGAGGGAGGGAAGAGGAACACAGAACACACAAACAGAGAAAGGCTGCCCTATAACTAAGAACAATATTGTCCTTAAAAAGAGGAATGGGGGAAGGGAACTAACGCGAGTAGATTGTTACAGGAAGAATGCAATGTTCTCACCACAAAACTAATCAAGCTTCCTTTGTCCTATATACAAATGCCAAGCAGAAACTGTGCATTCCTGCCAGAAACCATTTTCCATGTGCAAGACATTTTATCCATATAGAGAGGTAGAAGCTGCAGACAAAAAAAAAAAAGTGGAGAATGCAGAAAGAAATGAGGCTTAAAACGCACAACACCCCATCCCATCCCCCTCCCCTCATGCCAACCTCTCATCTATAATCCAACACAAGAGAGACAACAGGCAAACAGCAAGAGGTCACCTTCAAAGGGCTGGTTGCCAAGGGAGGCCAGTGGAAAGAGCACAGGCATGTCCCCATCAAAGTCCAGCAGCTGTGAGAGCCACAGAGGTGCAGCTTCCCCTGGGGCTGCAATGAAATTCAGAGATGGAGGGTACTGCTGGAACTGCTCCAGCTAGCAATAGAGAACGAGTAGGTTTGCGCTTTGCAACAGGGGAAGCACAAGATGGAAAGGTTATGATATTTTAATCCTTTTCTCCACCCATTTTTGCACTTCAGATACTTGAACTACTGTTTAAACTCATCAAGATACATCCTGTAGAATCACTGCAGCAGTAGGCAGAAGGCAGCACCAAGGATAACTTTCTGCTCAGTTCAAAATTTAAAATTTGGCTCAGTGACTACATGCAGACATGCAGAACAGGGATGGAAAAGGTACAGCAGATAATGTGCAGCCAGCTGTAGTTTCATTCCTTCTCACAGAAAATACAAATACATCTTAACACTTGGAGCCTGGGAGACTGTCCACAATAAGAACTGTCTGCAAATAATACCCAACAAAGCAGGTATCATTTTTCTTGGAGAAAGGAGGAGATAAGGACACAGACTCCTAGCTACCTGCAACATTTGCAAAAAAATAAACAGAAGTCAATGTATGAACACCCACAGATTCTGGTTCTCAAAATTCTCAGAACTCTAGCTCTTTGTATTAAGTGAACACGCGATGATCACATGTAAAAATTAAACTCCTAGTCCTCAAATACAGGAAAAGATGCTGCAAATGCAAGCAGTGAAATCTAACGTAGTAAGCAAAATCAGAAAGCAAAGAGGAATCAAAATTTCTCTCTTATGAACAAAAAAATTAAAATTCAAATTCTGACTTTTGTAGTTCCCAGAAGCTAGGGGCTACTCTGTTTTAGAAGGACTGTCAGCCTCCCCTGACAAGTGGCTTAATTAGCTGACAAAACTTCAAAATACAGTTGTTGAATTATCAGATAATCGTAGGAGAGGAATAATTTCATTATGCTTATCTCCCACCTCATGCCTAGAATCTTCCCCAGAACACAGAAAGAAGGGAAGCAGCTGGCACTTGCTAAGGATGAACGGACACACTTCATCAGTGTGCATTTTGGAGCATGAATTTCAGTTGACATCAGCAGACAACGGTAGCTTGAGTGAAAATTCAAATGGCAGAGTTACATAGTCTGAACAAATTCTCAGGGCTGCAATACAGAGGCTGACAGCAAGGAGGGTTTTAATATTCAGAAAATTACCACTTTGACTGAAAGTCAGTCTGGAAGAAGAACACATTAGTGATAACAGTATTAGACCCGCGTTCCTGTTAGTCAGCACAAAAAAACTCTTTTCAAGGCTGAAACATAATAGTTCATACCCTAAAGATGTACCTAAAGATTTAAGTCAGCATGTGAACTAATCTTTGAATATTTACATAAAGACCCTCTCAAGATTCTTTGAAACATACAATCTCTGGCTAAGGTAAGTTCCTTCAGCCTGTGCCCTCAAAAGTTTCTGAATATGATGAAAATACTGATGTTCTCCACTGTGGTAAGGCACATTAAACAGCCTAAAACAGAATACTTATTCTGTGTCTTTCAAAGTGATGTGCTAAAGTCGATTAAAAAAAAGAAAGTCAGCAGAATTAAATTCAGTACATAGGTGTCTGTATCACCACCAGAGGGTTTTAAGAGACTGAAACCGACGACATGTTGAAAACCCTACATAGTGAACATTCATTCAGAGTTTTTTATCTCTAAGAGCAGAGCAGAGAGTAAGAAGTTTGTGTGTACACACAGGAGAACTGACCACCTATCCCACACAACGTGGGACCTAACGTGGAGTTGTGCTTACCTGGGTATTTGTCACCGTATCTTCAACATACTGAGTACACCAGAGAAGAACTTCTTTGAGAACTGAAGCACTGTATATCATATTTGTTTCCTGCGAGTGCTCCTGGCATGGCTTACTCTCTGGGAAAAAAAAAAAATCACCGTCTCTTTGAGTTTGTGCTTCAGAGAAATGCTCTCAGCTTGGTGGTGGGAGTCATGAGTAGCATGTCCCTGAAGCACAGGCCCAAGAGAGGTCATATTCTTGCATCTGCTCCTCTCACCCCTCAGACTAGACTTTTCAGCACCCAGTCGTCGCCTCCACTTTCTCAGCTGCTCCCCCTACATTGCATATTGCATTGCTATTTCTAACGAACCTTACTTATTCCTTTGTCTTGATCTGAAACTACCTGCGCTCCATACTCTCTCCAGCCTTTCCTCAGTCCTCTACCACAAATCACTCCCTAGCGCCCTGTTCAGTCCCTGTCTACTGCAAATCCCTTCACACATCTCTCTTATGACACAAGAGGAAGAAAAATACTGAAATCAGCTATGGGTATTATGGGTCTTGACTACACATTTTCTTCCATTATGCTGCTACAGAGTTAAGACTATTGTGGACACCTCCCCTTACTTCTTAACTTTGCATGCATTTATCTTGGAGCTTAACTTTTTTAGTTTTCTAGATTTTTAAGTAGGTGACTTGAAGAGAACCATCATATTCCTGTATTGAATTTTATCATAAGTTACAAAGCGATATCCCACTCTCTACATTTTTTAGCTTATGTTGCAGCAACCAAACAATGCTGAAGAAAAATCTGTGACATTTGTTACAGTCTGAAGATAGTAAGTTCCATCTTAAATAGTTTTTCAAAGTTTACCTTTTGCTCAGATTTGTATTTACATTTTACAAGCCATCCTGGAGCAATACACAAACAGGTAGTGTTTACAGACACTCTGTTTCAAGCTCCAGCTGCCACATGCCTTCTCACATCCCAGTTTTCCCATTTTGTGGTTCAAATTTTCCTTAACTCCCCTCTTCAAGAGTTATCCCTTGGCCTTTTTTTTCAGTCTGACAACCTAAGTATACTTCAGTGGATTTGTCTCCAATTTAAGACTTCTGCCCGTGTAAAAACATTTTAAAGTGTTATGGAAATTTTAGAGGGAAAGGAGCCAACTGATTCTGAAAGCAAAGGTCTCCAAAAACGTACAGCCTCCTCCTCATTTCTAGACTGTCTTCTCTTCCTTCAAAATCAAGTTCTCAAGAAATTACCTCCACAGCCTCCATGCTCTGCCCCTGCTTTGCACTCACATTCACTGGGCAAGGTCTGAAAATCACATCTAGTGTTTTTATATACACTTCTTTTGTCAGGTCCAATGTCCTAAGAGTTACCAGCCAATCTCTCCAGCCTACTTAAAATAGAATTACAGGTGAAGCCAAAGCCTCTGCTGCAACTACACAAGATGAGGCTCTACAACAGGCTGTACGCAAAGCCTTCACTGATGATCTGATGATCACTGACGATCACAGTGATCTCCTTCACTGGAAGGTGAGGCTACTTTCTCATCGTACTTCGGCTTGTCCCAGCAGGAACAGGATGCATTCCCCTGTTTCCTCCGACGTCCCTCTCAGCCCCACAGGTCCAGGATTCTCTCAAGGACACTCATTCCACTTCTGAGGCCTCAGTGTAAGCAACTCAGCTCTAGGGAGACACTGGCCATCCTCTGAGCAGTCTCTCTGTCTGATGGCTCCCGAGCTGGGTGCACCCAGGAGCACACGGGCAGACGTGCTACACCACGGCATTATGCCAGAGTAGAGAGAACAGACCGGCCTGCTCACCAGATCTCACTTTGATGGAGGATGGAGGTGGCTGGATTTCTGCTCCAGTGAAGTAATTTCCCTTTACGACTATATGGAAATCACTCCTTTCTCCCTCTGCATAACTTCCTCACTCACAGTATAGGGAAGAGATGACCCCGCCCAGATAGGAATTGAGTACTTTAAGAAAAAAGTAGTGGCCACTATTATGGCATATAAATCAGGTGGAAAGACTTGAAACAGATTAAGGCTTAATGTTTTGGGTTTGGTTTTTTTTCCATAAAAGAAAATATCTGGTGCGCTGGATTCTCCATTTCTGATAAAGTAACGCACTGTCTTAAATGTCTTCTTTTACAAGAATTCAGTGAATATGGAGACCTTCTATGTTACCAGATGGGAAGAAATACTCAAATCCACTGGGGAAAAAAATGCCCTTCTTAAAAACAGCCACCTGATGGCAGCCTGTGGCTTCAGTCCTATTGTTCTAAGTGGCAACTGGCAACCATTTTGAGTGAGATTAGCTCTACACTGAGTCACCACTGAAGAATGTTCTATAGTAGGGAGAATGACTTTGAAATAAAAAGCTGTTCTTAATTCTAAGGTAGCACATTGCTGAAATAGTCACTGCAATTATTCCCATTTCACACACTGTGAAATTCTTCTTCCCTTTCAGCCTCGATTTATTTTGCACAGTAAATAACCAGCGTAGATGTGCGCTGGTCTCCACAACTCAGTCCAGTGTGCTAGTCACGCTTTGTCAGCATAGGCGGCTGACTGATGTACAATTTCACTCACTGCTCAGTCTGTGCTTTGACATCTTGAACCAGAATGCTGTTCAGCACTCAAAAAATTACCAGTCCTTCATTTTTTCTCATCTTTCAAAGGCATTTGTAGAAACTTAACACTTGGTGCCTGAAGGATTCATTCTGGAGACCTTCTCCACTCCCCTTTCATCACAAAGAGGCTAATGCCCTGATCTAAGAGCAAAATTCAGCTACACCTGGAATACAGAACTGCGAAACTGGACTGATTTACAGAACTGCAAAACAAAACAGCTTTCCTCAGCTTCTTCTCTGATACCATATTAATGTACATCCTTATACTACAGCACCCTATATATGGGGGAAAAAAAACAAGGTACCAGAAATTTAACAAGATACCTAAAATTTACCTAAGCTTTTTTTGTTCAAATAATTTTATCTGACATTGCTGATCTACATGTTCATTTTTTTCTAGATTATATAGGAATGCTAAGGCTGGGGTAGCAACTGTTTCATACTTTAAGTGCAAGATTTAAGGTAGCCCAATTCAGCCTTAATTTTAGATACTTGTGCTGTATTTCAGGATACAACAACAGTTTTCTGTCCTTCTTTCCCCATCTCTTTCTGGATTTCTCCTCCTATGGCTGCTAATCTATCGCCTCATCTCTCTTCTCTTCCAGACTACTCCTTCACTTCTCTCCCACCCCACCCCTGCACCCTTCCCCTCCCCAACCCCCTTTTTTAAAATTTAAAACCAACTCCTGTAGTGCTGGCATACAGCCCATGCTAAAAAGTGCAGCAAAGCTTATTGCCTTTGGTTTAGTGCTGTGTATCTCTTGTTGGCACACCTCACCTCTGAGGTATGCCTCACTGATTGGGAAATTAGTGGTGTAAACTGTACTCCCAAGAATGCAGCAGTGTGGGGTGTGTGAGTGCTGTCTGCAGGACATTTCCCTTACATGTCAGAAAAATTGGGACAGTGCAGTGAATGAGGTAAGATACTATGAGAAAAGAAAATACAGCATTGTGGTTAACGAAGCTGGATGCTTCCCAAGAGACTGGATTGTTTCCTCTGCCACAGAGATCCTATGCAACATTGAGCAAGTCATAAAAACAGCCATACAGGGTGTGACCAAAAATTGAACCAGCACAGTGCCCTACCTCTAACTGTGGCCAACTGCAGAAGTTTGGAGAACAGGAAAAGCAGAACAGATACAGGATGATTCTCCTCTTAATTAAGGCTATCAGTGATTAAAAGGCTTCCACAGCTAAGACCACCCAGAACATTGTGTTCAATAGTAAGTACTGCATCCATGTTCCGTGATTTCGCCTAATCCTTTTTGGATGTCACCCACACTTTTGGCTTGTACACCATCACATAGCAAGTAACACACCATACAGCTTTAAAAATATACATTCTTTTGCTGACTTTAAAGCTGTTATATGAATATCACTGAGTATGCTCTGATAGTCCTTCTACTGCAAAGAACAGAACAACTGTTCCTTAGTCACTGTCTCTGCAGACTTTACTAAAGTCTCCTGTCAAAAGCCTCTTTTTCTAAGCTGATAAAATTCAGTCTTTTTCAGTTAGCGTCACTCCACTACATGACGAGGTTGGTCCAAAGCTTGTGTTCTACCTGTTCCTTTTTCTGGTCTCCCTTTCCATTTTACAATGCACTGACTTGAACTGCACACAACATTCAAGCTCTTGGCACCCAGTAGTGCCCACAAGGTCTTCTGCTTCGCTCTCTGGTCCTTTCCTAGTAATAGCAACACTGAAAATGAAAAATTAAGTTTTCAGTGCTACTGCTACCAAGGTAAGGTTTTCAGAATACAGTTCATTCTTAAGAAGGAAAAGAAATCCTAGCCACAACTTTAGAAGCCTTTTACAATCCTCCTTTGTTGTTCCTAGTGCATGCCTCCAGCTTGCATTACAATTAACCAAGATCAGCACTGATACATAACCCGCTGTATATACAGCTGTGACTTGTCGGGGAGAACCCCTGTAACAGAGGTTCTTACATGGCTCACTCGGCCAGAGATAAACACAGAGCAGGGTCTGCAGAAAATGTGACATACGCAAAAAATAAAAACAAGGTCAATGGAATCTGTACTCGATCATAAAAATAAACAGAAAAGCCTAGGCATTGTGCAAAGAGCACCCACACTCACAAACACATCTCTGTACTCCTCTGCCATTGAACTGTTAATTTTGTCCATAATATTTAAATAACTGTTGGTCCTCATTTTAAAAAATACATGTAAGAGTCCCTTCATTTCATCAGACATTTTGCAAATAGATTAGTTACATATCTATAGAAAGCTAATATATATTGCAAGCACCAAAGGCCACATGAAAAAACAGCTGTGTTGGCAGAGCTGTGGCTGGGATGCTTCGGCGACAGTGACAAAGCGTATGGCCCCTGTAAGGCAGCAAATGGTAAACAAAAGTATTTATGGTCAGTCTTCAGAGAGTCTGGCTCAAACATCCTCTACCGTATTTTGGCTTCTTTCTAGTACCTAATATCACAAGATAGCATCTTGTCTCAGACCATCATAGCTACTAAAGTACTAAAATAATTTATTACTGACTTCAGATCTGCCTCTTGCTGCCAGAACAGGGAGTCATTTCAGACCCAGCAGCCTCAAGCAAGTAAAGTTTTC
The DNA here is from genome assembly GCA_013400335.1 of Eurystomus gularis. Classification (NCBI taxonomy): domain Eukaryota; kingdom Metazoa; phylum Chordata; class Aves; order Coraciiformes; family Coraciidae; genus Eurystomus; species Eurystomus gularis. Next base: position 93,041 of record VZZY01022479.1, read on the forward strand.
TTGACATTAAGGAGTCAGCCCCTTGCCCCCACCCTTCTTCTTGGCGGGACGTCAGCCCACTACTCCCTGTTTAATACATGCATCCAGATTAACCAAAGTTTTCTGGACAAGATCGCATCACCTTTCAGTAACTAACTTTATAAACTAGTTTGCTACGCTGGAAATTAATGCTGTGCACTGTGGACACATGCTCACTGATACTTAAACTGATGAGCTCCTCTTGCTGTCCTCTCACAGTTCAGAAGAAAAAGGCCAAGACCTCCAACACATCTAATGCTGTCCATGTTAGGCTATGAGGACGCGTCTTGTCATCAACCTAAAGTGGTATGCTTTAAAACATGTGTGGAGGAAGAGCTGGAGGGAGTAAGTTCTCCCTCTCTTCCCCCTCCCAAGACATAATTTATGGGCTGTAATTTATCTTTGCCAGCATCTTTAGGACATGTTTAAATCTGGCTTGTCACAAACAGGACTACAAATGAGAGACCAACACCTCTGATCAAACATGACAGGACTCACAATCCCAAAAAGAAAAATACAGCCATTCAAGCAAACTTCTCTTTGCATGAAGAGGTGATGGATAGAATTCCTGGATTTGAATCTGCAATATTGTTATTCAGTTAAAAAAAGTTAGCACATCTTCTTCTAGATTAATAATCTTTTCCAGTTTCCTTAAACATAAGAAAATTTGAATGAACAAATCAGACATGGTAGTTGACGGTGGTACAGCTCAGTTCCTATATAAACTCCATCAAGAGGGAGTCTGAGTAAAACCTGTTCAAGATCAAACTCATCTGCTCACTATCATCACTAGCTTCCTGTTCATTCATCAGTATATGAATGGTTACAAAAGGGCCATCGAGACAAAAGATGGCTTCAGAGGGAATGTCTGACAGAGGAAGGAGTTACATCAGCCTCACACTCTTTTGTTCAAAGAGTTCTGAACATTAATAGCAGCTAAATACGAGGCAGCTGCTGCACAGAATTAGAAAGACACAGAAAGAACAATTACTTCCTGGCAACGTTTTTTCCCCTGCAGCTCAAAAAAAACCCTCTGCAGAATTCGGGCTGAACAGTAAGAGAATAAGAAAAAAAAAAAAAAAAAGTCGAGAGATTTAGTCTTCCCTCCATTCCTGTTAGTGAGCAATTTAACCAGGTACCTACCAGCCATGCCAACAAAACTTGTTCTAGACCTCCTGCACCACATGCACCAACTCCGACTCCTTTGCTCTCCAACAATAAGGCTAAGTCCAATGTCACTGCATGCTGCAAACCACACAAGGCCCTCAAAATCAACACAGATCTTCTCCGTGCTTTCTGAAATTCAGACAAGAAAGCTACAGGCGAAGTAAAAAACTGTACTGGACTGGAAAAACTGTGGAAGAAAAAGTCATCAGGGGCTCTCATGTATTACTTGATGCTAATAGGAAGTCCTAAGCCACAGGCTGGTAGAGTCTGGAAGCATGTACTGCAGAATTCTCACCATGTGCTTACTCTAATCTTACATTCCTTCACAAGTATCTGCTACTGGCTTCTGCCAGGGAGAGTCACTGGAGCAGAAGAATTTTTTTGGTTAACTTGGCTTGGCACTTGTGTTAATTCACTTGGTTGCATGAATCAAAAGGCCATGGATACTGCTGACAGAAGTGGCTGCACAAACTCAGTAGAGCATACAGGAAATCAGTTTAAACCTCTTTTTTCATTCTATTGCTCGCTAGAAGCTAAAGCATGGCAGAACCCTCCAACTCATCTTCTCCTACAGGTAGAGGAACCTCTGCTTTATTAACTACTGCCTGCTACAACAGACTGGAACAGCCTGCCCCCCACACATCTGAGCGGGATTCCCAAAAAGGAAATATTTTTAAGCAGATGCAAGTTCCCAGAAAGTAATGGAAACTGCTAGGATTCACACCCCAGAACTTTTCCCTAGCCTCTCCATACCATGAGGGGAAAGCGCCTGCAGCAGTAACAAAAGTACGTGTCAGAGCCCATCTCAGAGCTCTCTAAGATGTGCAAATTTCCTGGTGCCTGAAGGTTTGGTAACTAGAAACCAAAATCTGAGTATTTCAAGTGTACTGAAGCTCTTTCTACTAGAGTCAAGTATTAAATCAGACACATCTGTGGAAGGAGCACGGCAGAAGAGAGATTTAGGGGGGTGGAGAGAAGAAGTTTTGATGTCAACCAGCAAAATAGAGAGATTTCCACATGAGACAACGTAGGAATGCCGGTATCATCCCACATACTCCACAATAAAGAGGATGCATCCCTTTCTGAGCAGGGATCTCTTATTAAGGTAATAAACTGATTTAACAGACTATACATGTAGCTTCCACCCCAGAATGAAGCATGGAAGTTAACAATATATGCAGACACCCTTCCCTCATGATAGATTTTCAGACTTCAGAATGCCACAATTTTGGGTACTAATCTGAACTGCTCTGCAAATAGTCTCATGGCTAGGAGGGACGGAAAACTGGATATTTTGCCAGACAGAAATAACCACTGTGGTTTCTGGCATCCTGGAATACATTCTGGGACTGAGATAATCCCATTAGGTCTTTCTTCTAAAACAATCAGTAAGGGAAACATTGCAGAATGGTGAAGCCCTTTTTCAGTTTGGGAGTTAACAGCTTTCCAGAGGCTAATGGGCACAGCTCTCCCTCCCACAGGGACTGGTTCAGGCCCTCTGTCACACAGACATACCCTAATTCTATACCAAGAGCAGATGCACGCAGACTTTGTTCACTATGCAAGCAGAAGGGCTTGGCCTGCCTGAGCTCCACACATTAAAAAATCAATGCAACTACATTAACTAATATGTGTTGCCTCTCTGGCAACACTTACTCATTCAGGCTTTGCATCATGCCCACAAGGTCACATAGCTTTTGGATATCAGACTGTACTAGCTCAGGTCATTTGCCAAACACTGTACAGATACACCTCTGGGTGGAAAAGCTGCACCGCCATGCCCTTAGCTCACCATTTCACAAGGTTCCCTTTGAAAAGCTGTTGTCTAGCCCTTGCCTTTATCATCAAAATGGAAGTTCAGAAACACATTTCTGCAGCTGCAGCATATAAAGAGAAGCGAGGTTTGCAAAGGATAAGACTGGAACCTCCTTACATCTGCACATCTGTTCCAGAAAAGTCACACCTCTCCTTCCTCCTTTCCATATACACAAAGGGGGAGAACAGCTGTTTCTCTCCCATTCAGTTTGTGCCTGAACAAGCCTGCCCTTCTTGCCAGTGGATAAGGCTTATCACTCCACCTTGCCTGTGCTCAACTTCTTTTCATAAAAATCCCAGAAATTTTTAACTGGAGTTCTCTAGAGGAAACAAGCTAATGTCCAACTTAATAAGGAAGGCAGCCTGAAAACAAGCATTCCTTCCTTTGCCATTTTGCTACTTCATCCCACATGGACACCACAAGTGAGACAGTACCACATGCAAAAATTGTACAAAGTAAGGAAAACTGTAAGTCTGCAGTTCCTTCAAAACACTTGAGCTCTGTGCTACCCATTGAAACCTTCTATATACACTCAGGTATCCCTGCTCTATCTCTGTGGCACACGCTTCACCTCTCTAAACAAACAAGGACTGTCTTTGTGTCTGTTTAAATTAAGGAGGAAAAAAAAAAAAAGCAACCAACCTGTCTCACAGGCTGTGATTACATCAGCAAGAGTGTTCTCCTTTTCTCTATCAATCCTGCCTTACTCAAGCTTTGAAGAGCCTCTGTGTGCTGCTGCCATGTGCTTTGATCTTTCCATTCCATGCCCCAGGGCCAGTGCTGATAGTATCTGCTTTGCCTGCACAGTTTTGGGAAAGGCGGTAGCACCCATTCCTGTCCAAGAGCAGCTTTGTTAACACACTGAAGCAGCATGTGCAGCCCTGTGACCCCAGAGAGGCAGGCACATAAAAACACACAGTCTCTGCACATACACCACTACAGCAACATTTGGACAGACTACATTTTTCCTCCTGTTAAAAAGTAGTTTAGTGTGACAAGTTAGTCTTTCAGCTATGCAAATCAAAGTCACTGTATGCCAGCCACACAGCCTAGGCATTCAGGAGTTCTGCATCCTTGTTTCTCTAGACTCCATTTTGTTACGGATATTTAATAATAATATGAAGGCCTATCAGAAGTGGGAAAGAACCTCATCATCAAACTGAAGCATGTCAGTTATCATGAATCATCCAGCATGGCCAGTGGACTGGAGGTTTTCTTTAATTCCTGCAATTGCAAAGCCATGAAAAAAAGACCTGCACAGCCAAGACATAAGGAGCCAGGCAACTCCCCCCTGCAACCAGGGATCTAACACAGGTAGCGGCTTCTTGAAAAAATAAAATCAACCAAAACACAGTACTCCAAAAGTCCTGTTCTGAGGCCTTTTACTTTACTTCTGCCATGGCACTAACCCTCACTTTCTAGAAAATGAACGTGCTGGGTGTAATTATAAGTGAAGATTTTCAGTGACGGCTCTGGGACAAAATATTTTTTGAGATTCTTAGGCCTATATTACTATACATTTTCCCTGGCACTTGAATCGTTAAATGGGAAAGCAAGGTACCTCAGGTATTAATAAGCAAGTATTTAAAGGAGAGAACCCTCTATATAACTCATAGAGCAGTAGAAATCCTAAAGGAAAATTCTGCTTATTTTAGCAACAGAATTCTTGACACTTTTTGTGTTTAGAAAAAAGGCAGAGGTAGAAAGCTAAAGAGTGAGTGGCAGAGCAGCAGGGAAATAAACCTGGAGACTGTACCAACTGCTAAGTGTTGGATCCTTAAATGAATACAGATGAAAGGATAGGATTATTAAGGGCAGTTAAGATAAATTTAACTTGAAATTTGGAGATCTGATATGCAGCGCTACCATCATCTATTCAACAGATACAGCTAGGCATTTTAGCGTTACTCCTCATTAGCTGGTGGGTAAACTGTTTTTGATTGTCCCTTCAGTGGCACTGATTGTTAAAAGGAAGTATCTTTTTCTGTGTTTCACATAAAGGCAACAATGGCATCTTTCAGATTCAGACATTCCCAAAAAATGCTTGTGAATACTGTCAAGAAATTATTGACCAAGAGGCAAAGTATTACCCTAGCAAACCAGAGAGCAACTTCAGCCAGTCTGGTTCTACTGCTGGCAGTGGCAGGCAGCAGCAAGCGCACTGGAGCACTGCTTGCATCAGGTTCATCTACGAGAAGATTTGCTTTTAAGATGCCGTATCAAGCAATGTCCCTCAGGGTTATGTAGCAGGCTGGACACAATAGAGCAGAAGGCTTCCTGCCGAACAGCACCATAAACCTAGTGCCTTGTCTTAGAAACATGATGTCTTCCAATTCAGTTTCAGCCATCAGGGGCCAGTGCCAGGACGGCCATCCTCCCATCCCTGCTTGATTGCTCAACTGAGAGTTCAACATGTCTGAGGTATGGCATCAGCTCTGAAATTTTGCAGGTTCCAGCGAACTGGGAAAAAAGGACTTCTGAAAGCTCTTTCCAGAACACGCATTGTTCAAAAGAGTGTGACTTCTCTCCCACCACTCGGTGGAGGTGAATCTTCCTCATCCCAGAGAGCAGCAGTGTGTACTTCACCACCAGATCAAATCAGAAGCAGCCAAAAAAACCTCCAGTAGGACCCCTATATTTGGTCTGCCTTTATATTTATTGCAACCTGTCCCAATCCAAGAATTTTCCAAGAACTAAATAGCATTTGAAGAATTTCAAAAAGAAAGCCTTCATGCCGAGACAGTGAAGGCGAGAGTGAAATAAACCCTGACCTTCTCTGCCACCTCACCCTGCAGTTGCAGGCAGCTGCTTGTTCCAAGCTGAGCCCACTACACACTGTTAGCTGCAACCCCATTCCAGGTTTTACACTTAGCCGCTCCTCCCAGTACTTCAAAGGAAAAGTATTTTTGTACAGCCCAGCAAGGAGTGTAAACTGCCCAGCTGCTTCCAAAGCAAGAGGATTTAACCCTTAAGTACCAAATATATTATGCCCTTAGCCGGGGATGGTTGTATAGAGAAAAAAAAAAAAACAAAACCAAAACCATCACTAGGAGCCTAAAAATTAGGGTTTGTTGTGCTAATGACTTAACTGAAAAGTGACATACTAATAGTTATCTTCTCATTTCCCCTCCCGCTTTTTTTTTGAGAGAAGGAAGAGAGTAGAGAAACTAGAACTTCTAAAATAAATGTATGAGAGTCACACAGAGAGTTTCCATAACATGTAAGAATTTTGCTTAAATGGCTACAAGACGCCGTTTCTCTCAATAATGAAGAGTCAGCTACAAATATCAAAATACCTTCTCAAGCTGGACCAAAGGATCCCACTAATTCAGCACTTTGCTGCAAACTCCAGCGGCCTCCCACTCATTCTCACGGCAGCGACAAGCTGGAGGACAGGCTTCCCCACAAAAGAAACCTCAAATCACTTTTTGCAGAAAATATTAAAATGGCCTGGATGTTTTTATGCTGGGAGACAACTGGAAAGGTAGAGGAAGACACTAAATGATTCTCTTCTTACTGGAAAAGGGGATCAATAAAATGTATTTTCTTCTGAGGTTCCCCCTGAAGTTCAAGTTTCTATGCTCTGCGGCTGTTTCCCCACTGCCACTGCCCACCACTTCTGTATTGCCTTGGTTCTCAGTTTTGTTTCAGGCCAAGACAGTTCACAGCCCGTTGTGTACAAACACATAACTAGCCTTCCATCAACAGACACCCAGGGAAAGGTGATCATCTGTATGTTAACTGGTGATGGGTAAACTTTGATCTCAAACAAGCCACTTCATTTTGTCTGACATCAGCATATACACTCAGGTATTTTAATTACAGAATCTGAAACATCCATTTGGATTTACTGAATCCAAGCCTCTTTTTGCTTGGTTATTAAACAACAGAGGTTATTACGTTCACACAAAACTCTTGCTTGAAGTAAGCCTGTCCATGTCATCTTTCCAGATCTGCTTTTATTCTACACTTTATTTTTTGTGCTGGAGCTCGTTTGACTTTTTTATGTTACACTCAAACTAAAGCAGCATCTTCTTTACTAAGGCCCATCTGTACTCAACACACTCAAAACCTGTGCAGATATGCTGCCAAAGCCTTCAGACACAGGGTAGGATAGCTCTGCATTTTCAGTTTGGACATTTTACTCCTGACATCATTTTTTTTCTCATACACCTCGCTGATGCTTCAAATAACTGCATCTCCGTTAACAACACACAGACTTTAGAGCTTGGATACATTTAACTCCTCCTTTTGTCAGTTGTTCCCCTATACGGGCAAAATGGTTCACATGGAGACTGTGGCAGGTTCAGAAAGCAGGTAAGTCCCTTCTTCCAAAGGATAAAAGGAACACCAGGTGCTGCAGCATAAGCCCTGATGGTGCATCGCCATGGCAGGGGTGGTTAAGTGGGATTTCTTACCATCCTCCAGCCTGAATGCTATTTATTCAGAGTGCATTATGAATAGTTTTAATAAGGATTCAGAATTTGCCACAGCAAATAACTGCATGCCAGTTAGCTTCCCACACTGCCTTCTGTCTGGTGGCATTAAAATTTCTCCATTCCCCCGCCTCCTTTTCAGCAGCCTCACCTACCTGGAGTATAGTCCTAAAGCTAGGAATGGTAATTAAGGAAGTCGGGGTGCATGTGTGGAAAGCACCAGCAAAAAACCACCAAGGGCTGTGTGTGTGTTCAATGCACAGTCTTGGAGTGCGTCAACCAATGAAGTATCACCGGGTGCTTCTGCCCCAGACCTGGACGCTGGATGGAAGCCCAGCCTGAGAGTTCTGCTCCTAGAACTATTAGAATCTTTAACATTCAGTCCACAAGCTGCCTCTCCTGATTTCTCTGGGTACAGAGCTAGTCTCCAATAACACTTCAGTAGCTAGTTCAGGCAGTTGCTGTAGGGAGACTGATGTTCTGGCACTGTTCTCTGTGGGGGTCCTTGTGTCCTACAAGTTCAGAGGATATCTTTAGACTCTCCTCTCTGTGGGTCATCACTCTCCTTCCCACCCTGTAGAGGTACAAGCAATGATATTTCCTGGGGAGCCCTGAACTCTGAGCCATATCCGCATCCCTCCTGCTTCCCAAGCAGAATGCTGAGCACAGGCTGCTTTCAAACTCAGTAATTTACAGCTAAACAGTTTAAGCACTGTAAGAAGCTTCATTCAGGTACCATGATCAGTAGTAAAAGGTAGGTGTTTCATTTGGGTTTTTTTTTTCTTCTAGCTGTCCATAGATTTAGCACAGAGTCTAATGAGATGCAAAAGGCTTCATGATAGGATAGTTGCTAGATCCATATCAAAATGGATTTTACTGTAAGGAAAAAAATAATGCTTTCAAAGTTAAAAGTAGTCAGAACTGAAGATGATCTGTAAAATTCTGACCCTCTGTGAACAATGAATGTGATAATGAATTTCATTATAATATTTTTCTACAAGACCTATCTCAGTACACAAGATGGATAGACAAACAAAATAAGGGTTGCAAATTGGCAGAGGTTTCTGCCTAGAAGAATTCCTTCTTACTTGACCGCAAGTTGCAAAGTTACATGTCAAGCAATTCTGTGCAAACCTGAAACTGGCTGAGGAGTACCCCCAACAAATCTGAGTCACCTAGCTGTCTAAATAGCTCCTTCATCGATCTTCTCTACAACACATGCGTAGGCAACTCACACCAGAACATAAAGAAATAACCGTCAGTTCTACATTATTCAGGTTTTTGAATCCCAGCTGAAAACATTCAGTGTTCCAGGTACTGGATTACTTCACAACTACCGGCTACAATTTGCAACGGCTGCACTGGCAGAGTGTGAAGAGCCACCACAACCTCGACAGTCAGGAGGCCCTAAAATTTACTTCTTTCTTCCAAAGACTACCAGCACAGCTTTGGGCAAAGCACTGCTGCAAGTTTCCCGTACAGACAAACCAGAAAGAGCTCAGTTGAGCTCTACCACAAAAACACAGTTGTGGCCGTTTGTGAAACTTTGGTGCAAGGACTGAGACCTACAAGAGAAAGTCATAGGGAATTTGGCTGTCACGCAGTGATGCCTGTGGCTGAACATCCAGCACGGTGCTGAAGACGAAGTCTCCTGCTCTAAGCCTTGCCAGTGCTGAATTGGAAGATAAGACACAATCAAAAATATTTGGATTGGTAACAGGATATCACCACTACTAGGAAGCAGTATTAAGTTTACACAGGCAGTCTTCATGAACAGGGAAAAAGAAAAAACAAAGGCGGGGGGGGGGGGGGAACACAAAACAACAACAACAACCAACTCGTGAACAAAAAAACTCCCCTCCAAAACAGCAACACAGAATAACAGTTTTGCAAGGGTGACTGAAGCAAGGGGATGAGTCAGGCCCAAAAGAGCCATTAAGTCATCTTTTGAGAGTTAAAAGATTGTTTTAATATTTAATTGTGGGAAAATGCAGCTCTGGCTTTGCCTATTTCATTCTAGAAATGGCTTCAATCCAAGCAGCAGCTTAAGATCTCCTACTACAATTTCAGAAACCTGTTTTGGGAAAACAGGCTGAGGAAAGGGAGCAGGTGACACTTCATATTACAAACTTTGCAATGAAATGAAAGTTGATGACAAAATTTCAGCATGGATTCTATGATACGGACTACAGAAGTAGTATATTAACCTAACAGATTAGCACACTGATGCAACTATCTATGCATAAGACCTCTCCTTTGTGCAACAGCAGAGCAGAAACAGTAAATCCTGCTGTAACTTTGAGACACACATGCCCAAATAGCTCACTTTTGGATCTGCTTTATTTGAACTTAAATTCTCTCTGTCAAATCCCTAATTTTGACTTCATGAAGGGCACATAACTGATTTCTAAAGCACTACTAATTAGCTTTAGTCAAGAAAGGTAAGGTCTCCTGATAGGAGAAATACCGACCCTAGTTGCTCTGCCTGCAACCCATCTAGAAGTAATTTCATCACGAAATACCGAAATGTGGAAGAAACAGTCCCACATATAAAATCATCATGAAGGATAACCATGACTCAGGCACCGTGATTATTCTAACAGGCCCCACACGGCTAGGCTGAGAACGTCAACATTCTACAACACCTTGGCATTTCCCTTCAATGTCCTTTTAGACCCGGTCCATGTCAAAGGACCAGAGAGAAGATGTTATACTACAAACGCCACTTAAGGAGCATCACAACATATAAGAAACTCTCTCTTTTCTTAATTCTCTTTCGCTGCACATGTGTGCCTAGATATAATAAAGACAACTAGCTTTTATCAGATACCTCCAACTGCACAGGACTAAAAGCATTACATTTCAAAACAAACCAAAGCTTCCTTCTCTACCCTCAAAAACAAAGGGGAAGAGAAATTCAGCTACACAAAGATTAACTCTGAATTAGTTAGAGATTATTATCGTTTTCTCCTGTCTTCTACTCCACTGTTCAAGGGAAGCACTTGCAAATACTGTTCTACAGAACCACAAATATAAATGAAGAGCATAACGTATCTGCCTCCTTGATACTCTTCCTTACTCTAGCACTATTGCTCTAGTTTATCTCTGCATCAAGAATTTAAGTGATTTACAGCTTAGATTCTTTCAAGTAAACAGAACCTTCTATATAAAAATATCCATGGACCATTTCTCCAGAACATTCCACTACAGACCATAGCACCCACTAATCCGTAATCATTACTGCATGGCAGATACTGAAACCACACGGTCCTCTTTAAATTTGGGCAAAGACCTCCACAACAGACCTGTTGAAGAAAGACCTCTGACATGGACTTTCGCCTTTGTACAGTCCATTTTAAAGTGTATTTTAGAAGCAAATTGCTTGAAAACTCCAAGTTTTTATCTTCTCCAGCTTTCCGCATCAGTGCGGTTTTGCTCTGATTTACTAATATCAGCTTTATTTTCACACGATGTCACTAGCACAAGAAGCCTAAGGTTAGAGTACTCCCACAAGCAAAACAAACAACACATCACATACATATGAGCAGAAGGTTTATTTAGGATGTTCTTCATTCACATGACAGGATTTAGTTCTGTGTATTGCTGTCACACCAAGCTTGTTGTTTTTCACTTAGACACACTCTGTTGTGTTGCTTAGCCCCTCTCTGTCCTTTACCACATTCCTTGTAAGGGCAGTTTTGGTTCTTAATGTCTTCACTTAGTGATTCAACTAACCGAGACCGGTGCAATAGCAGAATAGCAACCTGTATTATGGAAGCGCAAAGTCAAAACGTTAGGATAATGAACTTTTAATTAGTTTCATACTTTGCAAATCAGTTTCACCCCAGAGTTCAAAGACAGGACCATGAGTCCATGGTAATGCACTGAGAATTCACGCAGGAATGAGAAGGAATCAAACTGAGAAATCAAAGGCATGAAAAAGACACCAGGAAAGAAATCAGAGCCTAGATGTTTTTCATCCCTTGCTCACCCATCCATATTTAACATCATTCCCTCCTTATCCATCAGGACTCTTGTAACCACGGTGCCAGCCCCAGAAACAATGCATCCCAGCCTATAACCAGTAATGGAGCCCCTCTTCAGCAAGCTGCTCCCCCCCACAAGCAGAGCCGCCACTTCCACCCCGGAGAGCAGGAACGTGGGCTTGGAAAAGCAATTTGGATCTCTGGAGGACAGCAGGGGAGCACTGCTGCTTTGCCAGGATTAGCTGCCAAGTGTTAAGCAGCATGAATGAAGTTTATTCACCCACTACCTGCCTCAGTAATAGAAATATGATCCTAGAGTCTTAACATCAGAGATGCAATTCCCTACCAGCTAACGAGAGACAGGAACAGGCCAACATCACAAGACATATTATAAATATTTTCCTATAACACGTATGATTTAAAAGCTATCCTTTATAACACCTCAGAACTTCTACACATGTAGGGAGCATATGCTTACCTGTGGCAAGGCAGAGCATATGTTTTGTTCTAACCCATTTTGTTAATCCTTCCAATAAATCGCCTTGTTCACTGTTAACAGTCATCACTCAGCATATGCAAGGACCTTTCACAGACAGGTTTCTAAATGGACAGTAAAAAAAAAAAACAAACAAACCAAAACCACAGGTACTCATAAAGTCCCAGTCAAACAGCACATTCTCAATTGCTTCCAAAATCACTATATTGTATTCTTAAAAAGAGCTGAAGGAGAAGCAGTGAAAATGCCTGCAATTTTTCTGAAAAATAACTGTATTTTAATGCAAATATAAGTTACTTTAAAAAAAAAAAATCACTATATTCTTCTAGCAGCAATCTCAGCTTGAAAAGATAAAACCAACTCCTCCCCCCCGGACGCACAGCTTGTGGTGCTAATTCCATAAAACACAAACAGCAAAACTCTGTGAATTCACTTGCAGATTCTTTTTCAGATGAAGAAATGCTATTCTGCACTGAGAAACGGAGCGCTGCAGTTGGGCATGGATATGCCACACTATCATACTGATACAAAAACTAAACTATTCTACCACAGTGTTCATGAACCGTTCCTTACAGCACTGCAGCCACAACTACCACGCCTCTGAAGGTGGAGAAAGCGCTAAAGGGTCTTCTCCAGCTGTTCCGTTTCTACAGTTTGTTATATGCCCAGCGACTGCTTTAGGATGACTCCCTTCTAAGGCTTGTTCAGATTCCCTCTATTCTTCTGAGCATCTTTTATTATTTTATTTCTGGCAAGAATGCCATAAAAAAAAAGTGAAGTTCCCTTGACAGATCTTCAGGATTCTTTAGGACTTTTCTCAGCCTTTCCTAATTGAATCAGTCCTAAGTCAGAACTCTGCTGCCTTAAGAATATTTTGGCATTAATCTCCAGAACAGACTGCATCACTTTGTGTATTCTGTTTTGAAGCCTGCTGTGTCCATTTGGACAGGCTTGAGAGGTGGGCCCATGCAAACCTCATGAAGTTCATGAAGCTCAACAAGGTCAAGTACAAGGTCCTGCACTGGGGTCGGGGCAATCCCAGGCACAAATACAGGCTGGGCGGAGTATGGATTGAGAGTGGTCCTGAGGAGAAAGATGTGGGGGTAGTGGTTGATGAAAAGCTCAACATGAGCCAACAATGTGCAAGTGCAGCCCAGAAAGCCAACCATATCCAGGGCTGCATCAAAAGAAGCATGACCAGCAGGTCGAGGGAGGTGATTCTGCCCCTCTACTCCACTCTGGTGAGACCTCACCTGGAGCACTGCGTCCAGCTCTGGGGTCCACAGCATAAGACACGGACCTGTTGGAGTAGGTCCAGAGGAGGGCCACAAAGATGATCTGAGGGCTGGAACTTATCTCCTATGAGGACAGGCTGAGCAAGTTGGGGTTGTTCCGCCTGGAAAAGGGAAGGCTCCTGGGAGACCTTATTGCAGCCTTCCAGTATCTGAAGAGAGCCTGCAAGAAAGCTGAGGAGGGACTTTTTACAAGGGCTTGTAGCGATAGGATGAGGGCTGATGGGTTCAAACTGGAAGAGGGTAGATTTAGATCAGATGTAAGAAAGATGTTCCTCACTATGAGGATGGTGAGACACTGGCACAGGTTACCCAGAGGAGCTGTGAATGCTCCATCCCTGGAGGTGTTCAAGGCCAGGTTGGATGCGGCCCTGAGCAAACTGGTCTAGAGGGAGGTGTCCCTGCCCATGGCAGGGGGGTTGGAACTAGATGATTCTTGAGGTCCTTTCCGACCCAAAACATTCTATGATTCTATGGGTATGTTTATAAAGATGAGATTTCAAGATTCAGCAGCACTTGGATAGTACAACTGCTAAAAAATGTCATTCAGCTTGCCAGGCAGTGCAACCTAGTCTGACAGAGATCTTTATTTCAGAGGTTACTTGCTAGGAATATCAGCAACAGTATGTTGTATCGCTTAGGGAGCAAGTACGTTCCCAGCTTCACCTATTCCAATTCAAAGATGGCAGTTGTAAATTAAGGATTGAAAATAATTTGTACTTGATTTGCAAAGATTCTATTTGCAATAGGACTCAATTAGATGTATGCTACTGTCTGCTATTTCCCCCAACCTAAAAGCACAATGAGAGATGGAAATAATGTTTGCAGAGCCTACTTAAAAGTGTTCAAGAACGCCAGGATTTACACTGTCAGTCCTGACCCATAACATCACAAAATATTCTAGCTTTTGGTCCTTGCAAGGCCAAAACAACACACATCAGTGCTGGCGTAAACATTTCTACAATCCTAGCCAGACCCAGAAAGAGGTATCTGTGTTGGTCCCTCTCACACAGGTGGCACAGAACATCCCCAAGGGAAGGCGTGAATCTGCAGCTTGTGGACTATTTTAAAAGGACATACAAACAGTAATTAATAAAAGGAGGACTATTGTAGATAGGGTTAAGACTGACACACTGAAGCCCATACCATCACTGGAAAAATGTCAGGGAGTCTGTAAATTTAAAAATAGATAAATAAATCAACAAATAAAAGCATTTTAAGTCTCTAATCTAATGTAACAAGTCAGAAAACACCAAAGCAGGACGTGTTTGATAGCCACGCATGACAATGACACAACAGGGAAAATGCTGGAAAGAGATAATGTCATGTGGAAATAAGATCACTAAATGTTCATAGTCTAAGCAGAGCTGATCAAACGCACTGGGTCAGAAAACACACAATTCTATCACGTAAGTTAAAAGTTTCATACAATCGCACTTTAAAACAGTTTAAAATTTAGTAAGTTTAAAGCCCATAAAACGTCCCTTACAAATGTAAACATTATGCTTTCCAACCTAACTTTTCTCTAATTGTAGAAGATGCTCCATAGCCTTCATCAGATGGAAGCAACCCCTTCCAAAGTAGAAGACTTTTTAAAAGTCCATTTTTCCTCTAAAGATAAGGCAGAACAGCACTCATCAAGCACAGCACATGCCATTTAGTTCACTAAAGGGTATAGCCATGTGAGTAACCTGAGAGGAAGAAGACTACAAAGCTGTGGGCTCAGTCACAATGGCTCCAGATACTGCTTGCGTATGTGTTTATCAATGACTTCAGACCACTAAGTGTCACTGAAAACATGTATTCACTAGAGAAACAGATCTGGAAACTGTAAGAACTATTAAAAGGCAAGAACACAAAGTTCTCATTTGTGCCAGTAACTAAATATGGACACTGACAGGACCGAGGTCTCTACTGCTACCACAAAAATGATTCTTATGATTCTTCCCCAACATAACTCTAGGCCATGAAAGCTGCACCTTGAGACAATATGGGCACAATCACAACACTCCACTACAGAACATCCCGTTAGTGCATGAGTTCATTTAAGCCCATCCAACTCTTGAACACTCAATACTATTTCAAACCGCTCTCAAAAAGGGCAGAAAAACGAGCAAGGAAAAATAGATTTCACAAACATGAAACCCATTACTTCTCCCCTCCTTTGTATCATGGGCTGTCACCTGCCAGAGCCCTAAAGAGCACTTGGGACCCTTCAGCAACTTTCCCTTTGGCTTTGATGACTTCAGGCAAGATTGCTCAGCAACAAGGAGGAATGGGCATGCATCTGAACAAGGACCAGAGGACATCCATCTCAGTCACACAGCATTAACAATCATGCTGCTGTGACACACACAGAGGAAGCAACGTCCATGAGAACAGGCTCGCTCATTTGCAAGAGGTGCCAGTGCCACCAGAGTTACTGCCACAAAACCATGTTTTACACTCCCAAAGCCCTTTCCAGAGATGTGAGATCCAGTAACCAAGTAAATAGTAGGGAAAAAAAATGCGGTGGCTTCGAGATGACTTTTTACTTTGCAGCTGGGGAAGGGGAAGCGTTTGAATTAACTCAAACCAGGACAATGCGATGGGCTAACCTCCCAGTTCATGGATGGCAACTTAGTGCACAGTAGCTTACGCTCTTGCATTTAAGTGGTCGTAATGCAACAGCTTATCCACAGGAAAGCCGACAAAGTAGAAGCAGCTGTTAAGTGCAGGAATATGTCAACAGCAGCCATCAGCCCTGTAAAACTATCTTAAATCAGCAACAGTAAAGAAATTATGGAAATTTAAAACCTTGCTTTACAAAGCCAAAAAAAAAAAAACCAGTAAGGTGTTTTGTTTGTTTGCTTTGCTTTAGTTTGTTGTTTGGCTTGGGTTTTTTGGTTTTTTTTTTTAATTTGACTTGCAGTTTCATCTTAGTATTGCATACTGACTGTTATTAACTCCCATGTTAAGCAGTGATAAGGACCAAAATGACTCCTTTCTGCCTCCTATGCTTTCAACTGAAATCTCAGTCCCGGCTAATTTGGAATGGGAAGGCATGTACCTCGAAACATCTCGAGGACCTTATTTCAAAGGAAGCTCTATTCACAGCCTTGAAGAGGTATCTCAGTTTTCAAATTACAACACACTTTCTGTTGACTAAGATATTTTAAAGTTAAACTCCAGATTGCGATGACATTCCCGTTTGAGCCACAACCTTGGTACTACTTACTGCTCACTCCTAAGTAACCCGTTCAGAGCTGGCTCTTTAATCTTAGTAAGTGGGTTTACTGATATACTTTCTATCAAGGTGTGCAAACGTGTTTCCAGAAGTTACTGAATCTAAATTTAAAGTAAGATGTGAATTCTACATTAAACAATAAAGCCTGAAAAATAACCCAAACACTCGGGGGAATCTTTTATTACCACCCCTCAGGAAAAGGTTACAGAGCTGGTTAAAATTCTCATGCGTGTACCACACACTGCTTGTATTTTGTTTCTTTCTGTTTCCGTAACTCCTCTGGACTAGCAACAGTACCACATGTCAGAGGCGGACCAGAGGGAAATTTAGTAAAGCACCACCTTAGATCATTAGGACCAGCTCCCTTCTACTGCTCTACCAAAGCTCTGCCAAACAAAAACTAAACTGTGATTGCTGGATAAATCCTTCCCAGAGAGAGGTATTAAGTATTTCCATACTTCATAAATTTTACTGGCTTACAAGGCTATTGCAGGGCATGTAGGAAAGCTACCTTTATTGACACAGGTTGGAGGAGGGAAGTAAAGAAAAATGAAGTTACAATCACACCCACTCATCCCTAGATGCAGCCACACAGTTCAGATGACAACTCCACGGCAGCAGAATGCGTGCAAACACCACATTCCTGAAGATAACACACAGCTGCTTCACTTTCTAAATAGGTCTTCTCTTAAAATTAGCTGTGAAAAAGTGATGCTTAGATACCACAGGCAGATCTGTTTGTTTGTTTTTTTCTTCTGGAAGAAGCAAGTGTCAGGTTCTTTCCCTACTTATGCATACTGCTGTATGTTAGTAAAGTTCTGTTTAGTGGTATATTTTAGAAACTCTCACTGCTACATTAGTAAGTTACAGGTCTCTATTTCCCTGCTGAATTTCCAAAGAAAGAGAAGCCTTAGTCTTTTAGCAAACTATTTATATCAAATAGACAATCAAGTGCTTTCCCCCCTTGGTTGCTTCCTGGCACTATTTAGCTATGTAGGCAGCAACATAACTGATTTCACTTGCTGAACTAGAAAAGGCTGTACCAATAAAGGCGTGCATCTATAGCAGGAATGTCTAACCCCCCAAACTTTTTCCACTGTACGCCATGCATTAAAACTAATCATCACTGAAAAGACAGACTTTTTCACAAAGCTAAACAGTTCAAAATAATGCATTACAAATCTGCCACTTTTATAACTGAGTTCCAAACAAGCCTTGGAGAGAATCATTCTAGTTAGGAGAACATCATATAATGCAAAGTGCACAGAACTCCACAACAAAAACAAGGCACAGCAGAGCAGGATACAGAAAACTGCCTGAACTATCAGCATCCACATGGAAAAGTTCTAGGAAAAAAACCCATAGCTTTGCTGTCCCAGCTGGCCACGACAAGGCTTCTCTGGGATGGAACACCAGTGGTAAGGTAGTCCACAAGAGATCCACAACAGAGAGCCAAGAGGACAAAGCAGAAGAGAAACATGGCAGAGAAAGGAGGGAAAGAGACGTCTACCACAAAAGCTAGTTTGAAACACTTTTATACAACATATTCACTTCCTCCTGCGGCACAGTCAAGGCAAAGATTCAAACCGGCGCTCTAGATGGCCTGGAGTCGGAAGCAGTGTGTCTGGCAAGCTTCTGAGGCAAAGCAAGCAGAGATGAGGTTAAAAACTTTGCTAGCTGACCCATCAGGTTATCTTTTTGTAAGAGTCCTGTGAGTTTGGTCAGAGTTTCAAGCAAGTCAAACTATCTGAGTGGAACAACGCATTTTTATAAATTGTCAAATTCCAACTAAAACTTTTTTCCATGATTCCTGATCGGCTCCCACTGAAAACTAACCTCAAGTTTTCAGTTCCTCCATGACTATAACCTGCTCTTTTTCTAGGGTGTCTGACAGACACTTCTGTGTCTTTCTGAGGGGGCCCATAACAACAACAACCTAAGCAGACCCCAGGTCTGGAGCTCCCAGAGACCGTGGGAGGAGGCTTCTCCATAAGTACATTTTGATCAAACTTGTTCACTGCATCTTTCTCTTCCACAACGTCAGTGTCTGTAGTGAAGCTCAAACAAGGGACTAAGATGCAGTAACTGGACTACCCCCAAGCTGCAGAAACTAGAAAGGAAATCAAGTGATTCCTTGTGCAAGTGTTTAAGCAGTATTTTTGTAACATAAAACCACTTTGATGACTGAAAATCCAAAAGGGACCCAAGAATAAACAAAGAAAAAAAAAATTCTGTTGTGTGAGGAGGAACTTCTGCTCCAGTTAAAAAGAATATATATTGCAGTGATCTGAAGCTGCCTATAAATATTCGAGAACATCAAAGCCGGTCCTGTTAAATTAAAAATGCTGTCACACAGATAGGAACTAGCCTCTAGCACTGCCAGCTTCAACATGCGAGCCTCTGATCTGAGAGGCAGAGGCTCAGCTCTTCAAGAAATTTTATTCACCATAAGAAGGAAAAAAAAAAAAGGCAAACCAGCAGTTGAGTTTAATAAGGATATTAAATACCTTACGAGTGAGCTAATTAGAGCTTAACTCTTTCAGTACACTTCAGCCCTTCTATTGACAAGGATGGTAGTTTCTTCCTGTACTACTTTCACGGCTGTGATGTCTCCAGGCTCCAGGAATGTCCCTATCCAAGCCCCTGAAACAAGTGCTTATGCAATCTTCAGAAACAGAGATTTCATCTCAGCGTAACTTTAGTCCAATCATACTGCATACGTCATGTACACATGCGTGTGTACATTTGGGCTAACTATTCCACAGCAGGAACCTATGCTTAATACTAAAGCTGTCCCGAGAGGTTTCAAGTCTTCTTCATCTTCCCATAGTTGCCTGAAGATAACAAGAGGGGTAGACAAAAGGAGACCAAATCATTCTGCTTGACTTCTGTTATTTGAGGAGATTCAGCTCCCAGTGGCAACTGAATATAAACAAATACGCATGGTTGAGAAATTTATCCCCCTCTGCAACTACAAACCTGTTATTTCACTACAGAAAAATCTCTGTAAATACCCAGTATCAAAACTGACAAAGATTATGGCTGAAAGGTACAAATGTGGTGTGGTAGTTGGAACTCTGTCAGCACAGCATAGCAAACAATCCAAGTAAGAATCACACATTGGGACTTATTCTGCATTAACTACTCCGTCTTTTCCTCAGACAGTTTTGGGATGCAAAAGATAGCATCTTTTAAACAGGCATAACACTGCCAGCTAGCAGACTGGGGATACCTTGCCTCTGAGCGAAAAGAGGTCTCCAACCCTTGGCTCCTAGTAAATACTGAACTCAGTAGCTTCTCCTGGCTCTGTTTCATGGGTTCATTTCTTGCTCCCAGACTTGCTACACATCATTCAGGACATCTGCCAGCTTGGCACCCAGACCATAAAGTGTTCATCTCCCCTTTCTCCTCACAGCATGCAAGGCAGTATCTGCTTTAAAGGGCTTCTAAATAAACACAAAGCAGGTATGAGAAAGTATGCCAGGCCTTTGTAAAATGCAACACTGCAATGGGAACCAATCTATTTTCCTTTTGTAGCATAACACACCCTTTAGAGACCGCTTTAGGAGAAATCCCCATCTGCCTAAGAAAAGGGCAGCAACTGCTACGCTGCATATCCTGACCTCCATCCTTATCTCCAAAGCCAGCAAGGACAGGTAAAACTTCAGTGCAACAAGAACAGGCAGCATTAGTGTGTGCAACTGGCATGCTATATATATAATATTGATCTTTTATCTGAGATATGGATATTATTATTATTGTGGTTTTTATTGTTATTAAGGTAAAACCTGTCAAGGCTCAACTGAGTGCCACCATTTGGCCAGGCCCAAACAACAAACAACAAGTAAAGTCTGTAAATCTTCAAGGGCAGCCTCTCCAGACCAAAAAAACCAAACAAACAAAATCACAGCTCTGAAAAAATAAGAAAATCATAACCTACCAGTGTATAAAAACGAACAGCATACCTTCTACAATTCCAAGTCAGCCCTCCAAATCCACTTTTCTTAACCTGTCAACAAAGTGGACTGTTTAAGGCTAGAAACTTTCAGTTCCAAAGGCAAACTCGATGGAAAGCTTGGTTATAGTCTCTTTGCTTTGGGGAGGGTGGGGAGGTAGGGCAGAATGGGTAAAGAGAGAAACAGAGGAGAAGGATTTTTCCCACCCACACTTAATACACTTTTTATTGGGTTTTTTGTTATGGTTTTTTTTTTTTTTAAAGCAAGCAAGCATCAAAAGCCTCAAAGTAGGAAAACAGATCTTGGCACGAACGAGGGCCTTTCCTGAATTAAAAGCAATTTTTCGAACACTACAGTCAGAAGCATTTGAAAGTTGCTTACCAAGCACATGCAATAAATGCACAGTAGGAGGCACGTACTTGCAACATGCATGCCTGTGCAGCTAATTAAACAGTCGCACTCAAATCATGACTGCCAACTAAAATATGCCCCTTAGTTTTTTGTCAAGCCAGTCATATCCTCACTGATTCTTCACTTTGCTTTACTACTGAAAATGATGCAAAATAATAAAACAGCTTAAGCACAAGAAAACCAACAGAAAGCTTAAGCTGGTCAGCAGCTTTAGAAAACAACTAAAATCCTTACATTAATGCACAGAGTAGCATGGCTCTGAGAAGCCTAGTATGCATATATTAAGCTACATATTTAAGGGTATACTTGTGTCTGGAACACAACAGGCACCTAATCAACCTTTGTAAACTAGCTTTTCATCTTAAAGCCAAATGCAACAACAAAAGTCTTTGAAAGCAGCACAAAAAGGAAATTAAAAAAAAATGACAGCAATTCGTCGCTGTGAAGAGGACACCCTGAGCCACCAGAACCCAATCTTCCTGAGCACTACTACTCAAATCCTAGCATAAGCACAGCTTCACCAATGGCATTAAGTGCAGTAAAGTGCAATTTTTGTCAGTCTCCATTGGGTATCTGCAAGATCACACTCCTCTGGTTCAAGCAGTCAAGAAAAATGGGGGGGGGAATAATTTTTTTATATGAACCTTCTGTTGCTGTTGTAACAATTTCAGAACATGTCTTTGTCTAAAAACAATCTCTTTTTCCTTTGCCAGTCTCCTTTAATGTGAAGGGCTCTCTCCCTTCAAGCCAGGAAACGTGAGAAATAGCGCCAAGCATTCAACTTGCATTCGTTCTGTTTTCACATGTAGGCACTACAAGCTCTGGTCTGACCACACTGGAATACTGGAGTGCAGATGCCCAAAAGAGGAGATAGTATGTACAAGTCAATATTTAATGCTTCCTAGATCAAGTACTTCTAATGTACTAAGTGTATTAATGCAAATACATGTACCACTTCACCTAACTGGGTAGAACACACAGCAGATTACTGCCTCCAGATCTTACCTTTTCTTAACCAGTAAGATACTTGTCTCTTGAAAGCATTCACACTTTGAAAAACTATGTTTAAGGAAGTTATTTTGGTCCAGAAGGGCCTCGCTTTGAAATTCCAAAACAAGGACTAGAAGACTGTAATAAAAAAAAAAAAAAAAGGGAGCATTTTAAAATACACACTCCACCACAAGATGGTACAAACTGGAAGAAAATTACTATGTATGCTAATCAATGGTTTTATACAACTACTCAAGACTTTCCTATAAGATCTGCTTGCAGCAAAGCTGACTGTGTTTCCTCCTCACCAAGTTACGCCACACAAAATCATGACCTCTACGTGCTTCACCTGGAGTCATTTCAGAAGCCCTTCACTAGGCAAAGCAATTAAAACGAAGTTACCCTGTCCCATAATCACATCCAGCAGTGGAGTGCTCAGGGACAGCAAGTACCAACTCTATCCGTGAGGCACGGCTGGCCGCAAGTGTTGGTAACACTATGAAGCGGGCTGTAATTATAGCTAAGCCATTAGTCACATAGATCCAGTCTCAACATACACATAAATGAAAAAAAAGCTCTCCAAATGGCTCCATGTTTAAAAGTTTTTGAGTGCCACTCCTCTCTGGGATTCTTACCTCCGTCCACCTCCTGAACAAGCAATAGGAGCACATGGAAAGGGAAGTGGTCACCATCCTGCCAGCGAGGACAAGGTTTCAACAGGACAGACCCTGAACATCTGTGCAGAGGTTTAACTAAACTTTTGGACTGTGTGGAAAAGTTACCTGAACTCTCACAAACTAGTTTTACCCCATTTGATTCCTCACCCTTATCTGGAAGCGCACAGACATGGCAGTGGTTGGCCTGAGCACAAGACCCAGTGCTGTAAGCTTTCTGCTTCTATTTACTTTCTAACCTAGTTTATTCTTATTCCTCTAAATAGGTCACACTAGCGTTTTTTGCTGCTTCCATTGTACCTTCTCCTCCATACTTAGCTATCTTTTATCTCATTTTCTTATACTGTGCCTCCCCTCTCCTCAAGGGACTGTCTCAGTCTTGTGTGCTGACAAGGCTCTGGTAGAACGATTCTGGCATTGCTGCAACTCCTGTGCAAATACCACAGACACCGGAGCTTCCTCCAACACCGGTAACTCTCCACTGAATTTGGTACCTCATCGTTTGAGCAGCCCTCTCCCCTGTAGTAATGCCTAGAAACATTTATTTATTTCTGCCTTAGACTCATTTAGAAATAGATCACGCCCTTAACGCATCATAGTGTATTGTAATAGTCTGAAGTTTGAAAGTCCAAAGCTTTTAACTAGGTAAATATGATTTACTAGCCCTCAAAATTCCATGACAATTCTGGGTTTATCTTAACTATTTTTATAAGGTGTTTCTTTTTCCAGAAGATATGAAAGAAGACATGAAACTGTTCAACCGAAGGAGGATGTTGTCGCAGAAGGTTTAAGCAGCCAAGTGCCTCTTTTCACCATGATCTTTGCCGCTGTCCTCTTAAACTCTCCTACAGCATTGTGCTGCCCCATAACAGGATGGCACAGGCACAGGATTCTCAAAGCAGAGCACTACAACTGCAAGCAGACGTCACACCACAGCCGGCTGCTACCACAGGAGTAACCAAAGACCTTTCATCACCATTGTAAGAGACATCTTGGAATGGCAGTCCTGAGGAATTAATAAAAAACAAGGATCCTTATTTACGATACTGCATCCGGAACAGGCAACTTCTTGTGAACTAAAGCAGCAATGATGTGACTGGGCTGGAGATGATGGCGTCCGGTGTCAAGACAAACCAGTACAAGAGGATGAATGACCTATGCAAAACACTGATGGGCTGTCTTCGCCTCTCCCCACGTACCACCCCGTGCTACAGCCTAAAGCATGACTGAAACTTAAATAAAAGGAGGGGAGGAATGGAAACTGGAAAACAGCTAGAATAATCTCATCTGAGATCAAGCCCAGGACAACACCTCTGCTGCAAGCAAGCTGCCTGTGCGTTACACACTCCACGAAGGCTGTCTAGGTACAGTAACTGTGCAAGTCTTTACCTCAGCAACCTCATTTCAAATGTGAATTATGCTTGTTTATCATCTTAGCCTTCTCCTGTAGGGAACCCAGACCTGCAGTCACCTGTTGCACTCCCATGAAAAACGCCTTCCTTCCACAGCATGAAAAGCTCAATTGGCAGCCACTGAGTAGGAGACCCCAGCCCTGAAAGAAGCCAGGCAACTCTGGGCATGGGCAATCTTCATTCTTCTGTGAGAAAGTACCAAAGAATAAGCACAGATCAAGTTCAGACCAGGCACAGCACACTGCAGAAAGCATGGAAGAGGAGCCTGCTGTCCACAGCATGAAACCAGCATTTTTCATCTCTTTTTTCCACCTATCAACTCTCTTCCATAACAGCAAGGACTGTCAAGCCCTGCCAACCCACGGAACAAATTGAAACCTCCCGTTCAGGTTTCAAAACCTGACCATATGCTTTAAAGAACTAGGATTTTGGAAGATGCACAACCAAAATTTACAAAATATCTCGCTATTCCATGCATATATCAAGGCTGTAGCATAAAAGAATTTTGCTCCTACCAGCAGGATAGTCCCGTCTTAATACAACGATAACTAGAAAACAAAAGAAAATCTGAAGCATAGATTGGACAAGGCTTCTGATCCACAAACCAGCAAAGCAACAGGTATAGAAAGTACTCACTGCTCTGACTACATAATGACAGACACACACCTGATGTTGTTATAACCAAAAAAGGAGCCTGGGTGACCGGCTGTTATTAAACTAACTAAATAAAACCAGAAGTAAGCACTGTGAAAGCTCAGGATTTATTTTTTTAAGACAGCAGCAATTAAGTCTCTTCTATTCATGATTCAGCCTTGTTATCGATTTAACACAAACTCCTTCACTTTCAGTAGGCCTTCAGAATGGTGACAGGACTCACAGTTCTGCCTGACAAGTTCAGATGAGAGGCTCAAGCAGGACGATGCTTAGATTCAACAGCTGAAGATGGACATCTCAGAGAGGACTATTCCCACTTGCCTCATAACATTTTCCAGTTGTAAGCATCTGTTCATGACATCAAAGGCTGAAGATCGGAGAGGACAAAACCTATAACCTAGTGCCACTTCCCATACAGGACACAACAGATACACTCCAGGTCTCCTGTCTTCGTACCAAAACAGAGAAAGAGTAAATGCTGAACAGCCCTTCTCTTCATCCCATTCTCAGCATCCACAGGGTGTCAGAGCTCTTTGTCTGCTGTCAGAATGAAAGTGCCACGTTCTAGTGACAGCTCAACTCCAAGATATTTCACTCCACGGACATGATGACAAGGCAAACCTGAAGCCCCCAAAACTGGTACTAGGAGCTCAGTTTTGCCGGAGAAATCTATTATGCCTGATGTCCTCAGGATTGTTACTGTAAGGCACAGCTTTACAGTTAAGAATGTAAGGAAACTAAACACAAACCCAATCACAGGTGTCTTCACATTCTAAGAGGATAGCTAGCAAAGAAAACATCCAACAAGACAGTGACTCAAAGCCACAAATAATTCCACTTCCTCAATTTGAATGGCCTTCAAGCACTCAACTCAAGCAAGAAACTTAACCTGCCTGTTTGTGAAACAACAAAAACCCTCAAAATACGCATTTTTAGTTATCCATTCTCAAAGGACACAAACATTGCCTTGACGCAGCCCCCTCTGATCATCTGCAGACCTCTATATATCTGCACAGGTATTTCAAGACACTGCTTTCGTGCCACTAAAATATCTGCCGATGCTTCAGAGCGCGAGGACTACCTGACATAAGTTTACAGCCTTTAGCAACTTTTGCATTTTGAGAAAACAGAGAAAAGATTCAAAGCTATACAAGTAGATAAGGGGTGATAGGGAGTCAGAAGGAACACACAGACAGGCACAAGGTCTTGCACTCCGGTTCTAAGCCTCCCCATCTTCTGCAAGAGAAAGAAGATGGGCAATAGCACCGCTACTTCTGCCGCAAGAAGCTGGGAAGTGTCCTAATTCTGTTTTCTTCTTGGAGCTTAAAGCACTGAATTATGCTTTTTCTCCCCAAACTGTTACCTTTTGAGCACAAAAAAACCACATGCAGCTGGAGATAATCATGTGAACTACCCACCACTCCAGTTCAATGGCTACATGAAGTTCACTGTTGCCCTGCTAAGGCTTCCAAGACGGAATAAACCAACCAAAACTCCAACCTCTATCACACAACGAAAAAACAGGCATAACATTCCTAAACCTCTCCTCCATGGTACTTCTCTTCAAAATTGTATATACTGGTAACCCACCTCTACTACTGTATTCAGCAGCGTATCTAAGGCAGGAGTAGCAAAAAGAAAGGCTAAGAGAGAATTAGCAAGGATGAGCGTATATAATTTAAAGTTTTTGACATGTCAGAGATTTAATGCAATCTAAAACAAACGCTAAATTCGACCCTCTTTTCCCAGCACCTCACCCGAGCAGTACCATCACCACCACAGCTTTGTAAGAAACACACCACTTGCTGCTCCACACCTTTGCAATCAAGCAAAATAACCAATCGGAACAGAAACTTGCCAACTGCAAGTAGAATTAAGACACATAATCCCTCTCCGAGCAAAAAAGCCACTGCCAGTCAAATCAGTGATGCTTATTGTCCTAGCATTGCCAGCCCATGGCCACGCAGCATCTAGTCTGACACAGAACTACATCTGAGCTTTCGGCCCGAGTGCCACAAGAAGTTTCCACCATTCGGAGTTCATCAGTCAAAATTTGTTTTAAAGCAAAGTATCATCTTAGAGGTTTGAACAAAGTCTTTTTTTCACAATCACTCTCTAATCAGAGGTTTTCAATTTCCAATCTCAACCATACTAATGGCCAGGATATTGCCCCAAGAAACTTATAATACGCCGGTATGCCAGATATGGCCGAGACGGCTAGACCTTTGAGCAGTTTAAGGACCACCTGACGCAGCAACCTAAGGATGAGTCTGCTGAACACAAACTGTGGCCACATGAAAGAAGGCATATGAACATTCCATCTCTCTGAAGAGTTATTCTTTCTGGTAGACACTTGACTCTAATAAGACTTGTTCACAATAACATGAGAGAGAAACAATATAACAGCATACCACGACTGGAGAGGAATCTGACCAACAGCCGGCTCAGGAGTGAATGTATGACCTATCAAAAGCTGAAAGTGCACTGTTTCTTAAAAGTTGCTTTTTTGTTGTTGTTCAGACTTTCCAGACCAACGAGTAATTGATGCTATTAACATAAACAAAAGTAAGTCTTTGTGTAGTCCCCAAACCACAATTCCTTTGATCCATTCTTTAATGTGTGCCCGATTTTCAAGAATTTCAAATATTTCATTTTAAAGAAAAAAGCATCTTAATCTTGAAAGAGCTGTGGGCACTGACAGAGTGTTTGGGGCCAAGAAGAGCCTGCTTCACTGACTGATGTGCCACTAGCTACTGTTGAACAGGTTCTTGGTGGCATTAGCTTCATGGTCCTTTTCTAAATCTCACAGTGAGCTTGACATGATGATCTGGAACAGCAGATTCATACGGTTCCATACACATACCGGCTGGCTGGAAAAGGGAGGCAAGCCAATACTGTGGAAATTTTTGTAAATGTTGGCTCTGAAACACCCGCTTTCAGGAGGAGATGAAGGAACCACGACACCGACAAGAGACGCTACCTGTAATCTAAAACCTCAGCACTGAAAATATGACTGGCAGCACTCAGTCCAGCTGCTCTGGAACAACATCTGCCATAACCTCTGAAAAAAAGAAACAACCAGCACACGCGGTGGGCTGGGAGAAGAAAACAAACAAACAAAAAGCCTGTTCATGATGTATGTTATCATGACATATGCACAGGTGAACAGGCAAAACAGCTTTTGAGTGATAAATGCCCGTAAAAGCTCCACCACACAATGTGGCCCCCAGCGTAGCCTCTCCTGGCGGGGGGGCTGTCTGTCGGGACTGGCAGCTGAGGGCCGCGTAGCAGGGCTGCAAAGTCCGCTTAAAACATTTGTTTCAAGTTATGCAAATCCGAGTCTTAACAAAACAGTGTGTTTTTTCTCCGCTTTCACTTACGATCTCGAGGAAAGCGTGGCCTCCTTACATGGCTTCTGCTCTGCTCTTAACACCTGACACGAAAAGAAACACCGGAGTCTCCTGCTCACCCCAAGGGCTGCGTTAAGGCTTAGACGGATGGTTCCACGAGGCACCAAAGGCTTAGGAAAGGTCAGTGTCTGCTTCGGGCCCTGCTAACACCACCTTTTTGAAAAAACGTCAGAAATATAAACTAATTGGCCCGTGCCCCTTTTCTCTGAAAGAATAAAGCCCCTCCCTGGGAGCAGCAGCTGGTCCTCGCAGCAGCCTGCCTGCAGCAGAGCAGGCACGGGCAATCCTCCCGCTCCAAACCGCCCTCAGCAGCGGGCGCCCAGAGCCAGCGCGCGTTACCTCCGCGGGAGGAAAACAGTTGCCGTGACGGTGACGTCCTTGTGCGGGCAGCGCTTCACAAGGTGTGCGGCGCCGACTCGCCGCCCGCGGATGTTTTCAAGCCCTAACGCACGGCCACCGAGGTGTGCGCGGGCGGGGCCGCCGGTGGGAGCCGACACCGAGCCGCGCGGGCC